>VWZZ01002748.1:117437-171763 GCA_013399095.1 Psophia crepitans
AAGATACAAAAAAAAAAAAAAAAAGAAAAAAAGCAAGAAAATTAGAGCTATGGGTTGCCTGGCACTTTACACCAACATAAATGAACAGAATAATCTCAGCCTGCCCCAAAGTGGCCTGATCCTGGCCCATAACCACCCCCTTCCCTAAGCTGCTATTTGGGCAGCAACGTGGCAAACACCAGCCTAGGGATCTGTCCGAAATAAGTATTTTTTCTTTTCCCCCTGCTCCCCCCTCCTTTTTTTTTTCCTTCTTTTTTTTTACTGGATTAACTCCCCAGTTCACAGCAACTGCTCAAACACCTGAGCTGATAGAAGGCAGGGGACGGACTGGGGGAGGACGGCGCAAGCAAGGGCAAAGCAAGAGGACTTCTTTCTGAAGCCGCGCCAGCTCACATTGGCTTAAAGCATTCACCACAACTGGGGCCTGAGACAATCTCGCCGTCACCCACCCCACCTTCTCAAATTTCTCTTTAAAGTAACAGCGTTTGCAGAGTTCTTCCCAGCTTGCTCCAAAATACAAAGACCTACCTTATCTGAAAAAAAAAAAAACCCTTAAAACAAACAAGGCGCAAAAGGTTGCAGAACAACTGCTTTACAGCAAAGCAAAAGCTTATAAAAGTGATAACGCCTCCCTTGTTTTAAGTAGTCCTGCTCTGGTTTGCCCACAGTGAACACCCAGCTGTACTGTTTGAAAAGTAGCATTACAGTGCTCAATTAAATCAGAACAAACCCAAATTCTGTAGATACAGAATGTCTGACATTTTCCATGCTAGAAGCCAAGCGTCACATCTTTGCTTTCATGCCCACGCGGACTCTCATGCGCTGGTATTAAGCGCTCCTCGGAGAATTCTCTCAACAGCCCTTCGCTGAGATGGGAGCGTGGCAGCTGCTGTACCCAGCGGAGTTTGCACAGAAACTCAGACGCTGCTCTTCTGCCACTGTCGGTGAACCTGATTTACCCGTGCAGAGTCACCAAATAATATCTTACACGTAAAACAGCGCCACTCATTGAGCAGAAACAATCCTGATATTAGAGCCTTTAAGAAAAAGCACAGTTTGAAAAATTGAATTGCATCCCTGCTATTCTGAGGCTGCTGACTCCTTAACGGGCTTCGGTGGGAAGTACAGCGATCGGATGTGTTGAATTTCCCGTTCTCACAGGTCTTTAAGAGAATCCTATCAGCATATGTCATGTAACACAACGACAGAATAAACCCTTCGGTATCAGACGCTAGTAGGCACATACCTGCAGAAACCTCTTTCGTTACGTGAGCTGGATTCTCACCGCCGTGTGCCAGAGCGGCGCTGGTACTCAGAAAGCGGACGGGAAGCAGTGCTTGGAAGTCAGGACAACAGGCCACTTTTACACTGGCTCAACTCTGGTTTAGTCATTTTCAATAAAATAAATAGGAATACATGGAGCTAAACTGATGCGCCGCATCGGTGGGTTGAAAAATCCTCAACCCATGCCTTCGCTTCAAGAAATGCCTATGTTAAATACAAAAAAGATTTCTACATTCTCGGTAGCAGAAGCGCACATAACTCGTAACAGCACAGAAGTATACAGAAGTTGATTAGAGAGTTACATTTTCTAAACCCGGCTTCCCTAATGGTTCATAACTAGCAGCTTATCCCAAATGAGTTACTGATAAAGCACTGCAGCGAATACAGAATACAGGCATTCCTCTTACAGGCTATGCTTTAGAGTACCACTGTAAGAGTGTTCAGGGGAGGTTTATTTAGCAGCATGGCAGTAGAACACTCTCATTACCTCCCTGGACAGCTATCCAGGTACCCTGGCATACGGTAACAGACAGAAGTGACTGAATTAGCACATCTGAATGTACCAACCTGTGGACAAGACGCAATATCCAACCACGGCTTCACTTCTACTTCACAGCAATGCGCAAAGGAGAGATTAGCTTAAGCTGTCACCAGTAGGGTGAGAAGCTACCTTCACTTCCTGAGAGCCCAACTGAACAGGGCTCAAGAAGAACTAAAAGAAGAAAAAGAACTGCAACAGCTTTTCTAACTTTAAAAATATCCAATACCAATTTAAAAAACCTTTCAGGGCTAGAGACAAGAGATGCATCATACTTTGAAATGGATACAATTCTCAACGTGACACATTCCCCTTCAATGACACAATATACTGGCTTTAAAATTTAAACCAAATTGTATCTTGAAAGTTGCCCCTAGAAAAAGATTAAATTTGGTCCTTGAACAAATATTATACAGCAGGTGGAGGGGGGAGTTTACATGGCGTGGAAGAAAGACGACACATCTGATGTTGTAAGGGAACTAACTTCTCAGAGAGTTCAATTACGACAATAATCTTTGAGGTGATCTACTGAGCAGGGAAAATGCAGTCACAGGCATTTGATACACTTTGTATTTTATCTACATGAAAGGGTGGGAAATAAATGCTTCCCTTTTGGAATCAGTTTTTCCCAAGAAAGTGAAAGGCACAGCCCAGAGGGACTCCTGGCTGTGCCTCAGGACACTGGCCTTCTGTTTCCATTTTTGCTCACAGAAAACATTTCATCCTTCTTTATCAGGTTTTTATAATGAAGACAACACTTTCCCCTTCCTTGGTAAAATACTCCGAAATCTTCTGATTACCTTACTATCTTAACACAGATTCTGACTCTGGGGTTCCCAAGTCTCTCCAAAGGGTCAGCAAAACAAGCTTTCACACGTATTTCAGCTATAATCTCCCAGCAGGTAACTAACTATATGGTCAACAAGTATTTTTCAGACCCTCTCCCTGCCTTTGAAAGGCCCAAGCTACATCCTGCCTTAATGCAACATCCTGATGTAACTAGGGGGGTTATGATATGCAAATCATGTCCAAAACGTGCAAAAAGGGCTTACGAGCTAAGTGACATCCTGAGCTCCTTACAACCAAGAGATGTGATGCATACCACAGGCTCAGTCCCTCCATATCACAGATTCAGTCCCTCCTTTGAAGTATGCCAGTCCTAATTTTCATGCCTCTACTATCCAAACCACCTAGCTAAGAAGCTCCTATAATAATCCTTTATTCAGCTTAATATTTCATTTTATTGTGCACCACTTTGCTCTAAAATCACTTTGTAACTACACATATCAATTCTCAGCGTTAAAAAAGATAAAGCAAGCGTCGACTCCTTGTTTACTGGTTATTCATCTTTATGAAGGGATGCGTAAGGAGAAAAAGGAAAACCCTTTATTTGGGTGGGGAGTGGGGGGGAGAGGAGGGCAGGAAGGGGCCCAGAATACACATACCGCTATCCTACTGAAAATTCAGGTCTTCAGCAAGCAATCTGCTGCAATGCTCTACTTGTCACTGATACTGCAATTCTGTTGGCATTACTGTCAATATTTACTTCGCTGAAGTAGGAACTCCCAAAGCATGGCAAGACAATGTTGCACAGCACCAGTTAGTGAACACACTGAAGCTCATTTACTTGCAAATGGCATTTCTCGTGTTCTGAGAACGTAACAACCTTCATTAAATGGTTTTAATCAAGATGGAAAACGAGGAATATTTTCCTG
Organism: Psophia crepitans; assembly: GCA_013399095.1. NCBI lineage: Eukaryota > Metazoa > Chordata > Aves > Gruiformes > Psophiidae > Psophia > Psophia crepitans. Next base: position 120,975 of record VWZZ01002748.1, read on the forward strand.
AAGTGTCATTTTAAACTTTTATCCCTGTATTATCTTCTTTTGAATGCTGCAGCAATGGCAAGCACTTATCTCGTCTCTCTCTCGCAGCACAGAGACTGCTCTTCCATTATCAGTTTTTAAGAAGCTGTAAACTTATCTCAGCTGCTGGAATCCTTCACGAGAGAGGAAAAAAATAAATCAGCAATGATGTACATATCATCTGCCTCTGGGAAAATAAAAACTGCCAGTGATATGCTGGGAAAGATCTCCTTAGACTCCTTTCACGCAGTCTTGCAGTAGTTTTATTGTAACCAAGCAGCATAATTTCAAATAACATTCTACAGTGCGCTGACGGCAAGCTCCTAAAATACAGCTCCACTCCAAACAACCGCCGAGAATGCTATTGTGGGTCTCGTGTTTACAGCTGTTCACTGATTGTGTCATATTTGTAAAGCTTTCAGGAAAAATGATAACTTTTTCCCCCCGCTGCTGAGACTTACAAATTCAGCCTGGAATTTTGATAACAAGCTCAGTACAACACCAGAGCCAGGGAGCCTGAAGAACTTGCTCCTCTTCACAATTTTAGCTATAAAATTCCAAGTATTTTAGCTAATACACTTGGAAAAGCATATTCCAGGGCCTTAGCAAAATCTAAGAGGAGAGTAATATGCAGAACAGGCTCCTACATTGTGGGAGGCAGCATGCTGCTGCATGACATATAGATGCACATGGGACACGAACATATCTACATCATATTACTGCCCAGATGTGCCAGTCATTTTGTTTCCCCTTTGTGCCTCACCTTCTCCAACCAGAAGATGGGGATGGCAATACTGACCTTCTCCATAAAATGCTGTAAATTCTACACCTCCATCACCAGGACCTTCAGCTAGGAGGGAGCAAACTGGAGTTACAGTCCTGCTGCCAGAACTGTTTACATATTAGGTCATTATATTCATATTTAATAAATAAATTAGCAAAAAAATAAACAATCACACAGAAAAACCCTGAGAGAAAGATCCTGAGCTAGGTATACACCCCTCTCAAAGCCTGGCTGATCACCTACAAAAGCTTCTGCTTGTTTGCTCTTCTGGCCCCACAATTCTCACGTTTCACTTTGCACAGCAACAGCAGCTTCCAAAGGAGAACAAGCAAGGTTTGGCCCTGACTACCCTCTCGGCTTTTAACTCCCCTTACAGAAGCAAATCTGGGTTTTCTGCAAGTCAGGAAGCAGCTTTGGTCACCAGGCCTAAAAAAAACCCAAAAACCAATAATAAAAAATAAAAAGCAATGAACACCTGTGACTGTGTTCCCCATCAGAAGACTCTGAGCAAAGAGAAATTCTCCGGACAGAGCACTAGCCAAACACTTAACCTGCCGGCTGGGAAGACAGCTCAGCTGTACACCTGAGCAAAGTGCCACCTACCCACCCGCTTTTCACAGCGCCCTAACCACCACAGGCTCGGGAGAAACTGGCCCTGCGGTGGACGCTACGTACCTTGCCTTCAGCAGAGCTGAAGACATGATCTGCCACGGTGTTCTTAAAGCCAGTTGTTGAGACGACATGGCTTGGCTAGCTGGCCGAGAAGGTAAGCATAAAATTGGCTGGACTGCCAGGTTTGAATGGCTGTGATTAATAGTACAAAGCCCAAGTAGCAAACAGGTACCACAGCGATCCCCGGGGGCAACGCTGTCTTGATTAGCAATGAGACAGCAAGGCAGAAGGCACCCTAGGCAAGTATGCAGATGACACCAAGCTGGGGGGCAGTGAGTACATCAGAAGGTGGGGCTGCCCTTCAGAGGGATCTTGACAAGTTGGAGAACCGGGCTGACAGGAGCTGCATCTGTCTTTGAACTTCTTGAAAAGTCTGGCACCTGAGACAGACTAACCCCTTGTTACGGTACGGTCCCAGCCAAGGAACAGCTTGCACAGAAGGAGCTGGAGGTCACCATGGACAAGTTAAGCAGAAGTCAGCAGCATGCTCTTGCATCAAAAAAAGGTCAAACACTTACTGAATTGTATTAGCAAAAGTGCAGTCAGCAGTTGAGGGAAGCGGTTATTCCCCTCTCGTTAGTGCTGAGGAGGCTGCATCTGCTGCCATGGTCAGGTCTGGGTTCTTAAGTACAACTTCAGTACTCGAGTGACTACAGTGGAGGGCCATTGAGATGGCTGAGGGGCTGAAACATGTGATGTATGAGGAAAAGCTGACAGAGCTGGGCTTGCTCAGCCAAAAGAAGGCTTTAGGGGAGACCTATGGCTATCTTAAGTACCTACTGAGGGAGGTATTGGAGAATATGCAGCCAAATCCTTCTCAGACACACACACAGACAGAACAAAAGACAAGATGCAAGTTGCAGCAAGAAAAAAATATCTGATTAGATATTAGGAAAAAAAAATCTTTGCCATGAAAGTCCCTCATGAGACCCCACCTGGAGTACTGTATCCAGCTCTGGGGTTCCCAGCATAAGGAGGACATTGGAACTGTTGGAGTGAGTTCAGAGGAGGCCACAGAGATGATCAGAGGGCTGGAGCACCTCTGCTATGTAGACAGGCTGAGGAAATTGGGGTTGTTCAGCCTGGAGAAGAGAGGGCTCCAGGGAGATCTTCTAGCAGCCTTCCAGTACCTAAAGGGGCCTACAAGGAAGCTGGAGAGGGCTTGTTTACAAGGGCAGCGAGTGATAAGAAAAGGGGTGATGGGTTTAAACTAAAAGAGGGGAGATTCAGATTAGATATTAGGAGGGAATTCTTTCCTGTGAGGGTGGTGAGGCAGTGGAACAGGGTGCCCAGAGAAGCTGTGGAGGCCCCATCCCTGGAGGAGTTCACGGCCAGGTTGGATGGGGCTTTGGGCAATCTGGTCTAGTGGAGGGTGTCCCTGCCCATGGCAGGGGGGGTTGGAACTAGATGAAATTTGAGGTCCCTTCCAACCCAAACCATTCTATGATTCTATGAGTCTATGTTCTGGATACCACCTCTCAGCCAATTTTCTTGGCTCCCAATTGTACTCTCAGCTTCTCCAGTTTCAATCGGAGGAAAGTGACCAGTTTACAGCTCTTCTGGGAGTGCTCCCAACATTAGCAGCAAAAGCCAAGAACTGGAGCATGCTCTTGTTTCATCACTGAATGACTATGAGAAACAGCTGAGACACTGAAGCCAACAGTCCAAAGACTGAGGAATGTGTACAGCAGCAACCAATACTTGAGTTGCTTTCCTCTGTCACAGTAAGAGCTTAGAGTCTAGGTGGAAGATAATAAATATTAAACTGAACATTGACAAAAATATTTTTTAACTGAAAAACTACAATCTGAATATGTGCTGGAAATAATTATTGGCAATGAACTGGGTCCTCCAGATGTGACAAGAATGCAGTGATTTGGGAGTCCCTCAGAGACAGCAGCACAGATGCAGTCCATCTGTTGCATTCTCTTGAAGACTGACCCTTTAAGGACCAGATATTTTCATACAGAAAAGAAAATTCAGCTTAAATTCTGTAGAAGGTAACAGCACTCATGTGGGAAAACCAAACTTTCAACTGCAGATAAGCACAGAATAGAGTGTTCTCTGATTTCAGGTACCAACTGAGACGCAGCAGCTGAAGCGTCCAGATGTTTCTTTAAAAGGAGACTTCTTCAGTAATGACTTTTCATTATTATACATTTCTTTCCTCATTTCCCTGGAGGTCAAGGATGGTCCACTGGTGATTTCAATAGCAAATTTCAAAAGGAATATTCTCAATTCTGAAAGCCCAGCTCTTGTCCAACAGGAAAAGTCACAGAAAAGCACCTATAATCTCACCGCCTGTGGAGCCGAACAGGCAGAACTTCATTACTCTGAAGCCATGGCTTCATTAAGGAGCAGGAAAAAAAGAAGCGTACTTTTAATGCAAGTTAGCTAGAAGGGCACAAAATCCTTGCAAAGCAAGGACACTGTGCTGCTTTCTCAGAAACTAGCAGGTTCAGGTAACTCTCACATTTTCTGCAGTCGAGCTTTATAAACACCAGCTCTTTGTCCTAGAATTGTCCCACACGTTCCAGTACCTGAAGTGACAGTAGGAACTTTGTTTCCCCTTGGAAACTGCAAGGCCACAAGGCTCTCTACAAGCACAGTAAAAGTTAAAAAGACCAATTATAGAAGGCAAGATACTGTTAAACAGATAAGGTGAGAAATTCTCCTGACAATAAGACAGAGGCAATGTTTGGAGTTCTGGTTTTTATGTAATAAAGACTTACACATTTCAGTTAGTATGTGTCATGTTACTGAATATGTATTTTTACTGCACAGTTTTCTCTTCATATTAAAAAAGATTATAGCCTAAGTTGGACACAATAGTTTGTCCAAACTAAAAGGATTTTTTTTTCAGTCTATATATATCCCCTCTGTCAAAATTTGCTTTCCATCATGAATAGTTCATATAATGTAACATAAAATATATTATTCACCGTTCCTCCCTGCTTACCAATATAAAATGAATCTGAAGAGGACTTTGATTTCTACTCCCTGTTGAGGCATACGCTAAGACTTTACTTTTGGCAGACAAGCTGCTCCTTCATTGAAGAAACAGTTACGTATCTCCATTTAAAAATACTGATTAGCAAATTTCATAGCACTTTACCAACACAAGCAGTCAAAACATCACTGAGACTACTGTGTTTCTCCCAAACTGGAAGGATGTTGAAGACTTAAATGATTCACTTACAGCTGATCTAAAGATGAGAGCGCTGCAATTTATATTTTATTGTCAAATGTTTAAAGGATTAAATCTAAATAAAATACAAAATACACAGGCTTCAAAGCACATGTTATCTTCAACATCTTATTTCCAATTAGCAAGTCAAAATAAAGAAGGCATAGGGAACATTTGGCTTCAAAAGCAGAGCTCTGGAAGAAATCAAGATTTTGGTTGTTTTGGGTCTCATTTAAGGCTGCTATTTTCCCAAACTGCTGAAACAGGCTAAGATGGAAAGATTATTCTCTCTCTCTCTCAAAGGGGGGAAAAATAGCAGACATACCACCATGTGTTGGAGTATTACATCATTCCTGCTTACAACAATACTGAGCCAGTCTGGCAGTTAAACTTAAAAGACATTTTCTTTTGCCTTCGAGGAAGGACACGGACTTGCCATAAAGGCAAGCTAGGAGTGAAAAGGTTAGGAAAGGCTCAGCTCACAATTTTACTTGGCATGAGATTACAAAATGCTGAAAATCTTTCACTGAGAAGCACTTCCAGTATGAAGTTTGTATATCAAGACTGTGTCATGCGAGCAAAATCGTAGTGACAAACATCTGAAGAAATAAGACAACTCTTGAGAAGTACCTTTCCCATTTTTTAAAAGGCTTATACTTTATTAGGGTATAAGAAATCAGGATCAATATCACTTTCAAGATATGAGGACAGGCCAGGTATTAGAATGAATCCTGTCTTTCCAAAACAGATTTGAAAGGTAATATTGTTTCTCAGGTATACCTTCACTTTGTTCTTATCAAAAAGTGAAGACAAGAAAAGCTGCATAAGACTTGAGAATATGATGAAAGTGGACGCAGTTTCTAGAAGCCCTCAAGCTGAAATAATATTTGCAGATAGCAAGCACAGAAGTGCTTACAGGTCTCAACGCACTGGCTTTTATTCACCCTGCTTTGCATTACTGATCTTAATTAAACTATTTAGCAATATGAATTTGTCTTCTAAGACACTATTCTTACTGCATTAAAATGCAAATACACAATCTTCAAACTTCTTTTAATGAAGGAAAGCATTTAATTTTCTAATTGACTTCTAATGTATTAAAATGCGGAAAACATCAGTGATGGCTATAACCAGGAATATTTTTCAGTGACCGGATCAAAAACATTGATGGTACTTGATCATATTTGCTACCAGGATTTATTTAAACAAAGCATCAGGTAATGCACGGTTTTTTTTTTTCCCCTTTTGTTAAGGGAGGTGGGCGAGCAGGGAAGGAAGGGGAAGCGTCTCCTCCACATCCCACACCACATCCAGCATATCCTCTGACAAAAGCAAGAATGTGCTACACAATGACCGGCTGTACCACACGGGTTTTTATTTAGCTGGTGTTTGCAACACATCAGCTCCCATCACGGTAAAACACCACCCGGTTATAATGTTGGTTTTGCTGACATAAGCACCAAAATTCAGATGCAGAGATAAACTTCTGAATTAAGCAGCCAGCCAACCTAATCATTTCCTCTTTTAAACAAGCTTTAAGAAGATTGTTAAATATTTATTTGCAAAAGCATGTAAGGATCGCTGAAGGTCAAAGACATCAGAGGTGTGATCCCCTTCCTTATCGTCCCGCCTTTGTATTTATTTCACTGGAAGGAGGCCTCTCTGCCATCACATTTCCCTGCCCTCATCCATCACCCAGAACTCGTCCTGCCTTCACTCTCCTCATTACTCCCCGTGTCCCTGCCGCCATGTTTCAAAGCATCACCCCCTCTCAGGGCTGCTGGAAAGCGAGGGCTGCCCCTCGTATTTTTACCCTGCTATTGCTGATGCCTTTGCAGCTTTCCTGTTCCTGGCTTCTGTTTCTTTCCTTGTTTCACCTTTACCACCGGAATGTCTCACCAGTTCAGAAACCCCAAACTGGAACCTAACTACTAAGAGGACAAACCATGCAATTAATTGTATTAATTATTATTTCTATGCACGCAGGAACAGACCGCTGTTACGTGCGTTAACAATCTGGTTCAGATGCTTCTGCTCTGAGTATTTCTGCGTTACACAAGGCCGCAATGGTGACAGAGCACAGGACTGCCAAACAACAAACACTTCTTCTACCTGCCATAAAGGAATTCAAGCCCACAGTGACAAGGGCTCCAGTGGACATAATACAGAATCCTACAGAGTAAAGCCTTTCAAAGAGGGGCCGCGGTGACTGGTTTTGTCCCAACACAGAGAGGTATGATGGGCAAAGGATCTCCAAAATTAAAACAATCTAGGTCCAATAGCTCTATTGAGCACAAACCCCATGGTTTTCAGCAGTTGTACCCATCGATATGATCTGAGAAAGAATTGCCCAGAGAGAGATTTGAAGCACTCTGCTTTGTAAAGTAACACAGTATTTCTGCAGGAAAATTTCAGATGAGGATTATTTTGACCTTTACTGTTCAAAATTTCCCTTAAATGAGGAAAACAAACAACAAAGCTATCAAAACCAGCCGAAACCTGTAATCTTGATAGGCCATCTTGTGACCTTACCCCCTCTCCATCGCTGCAGATACTTTGTTTAATGCTGCATTATGGAAAAGTTGACAGTTTGAGTCACCTGCTGGGTACCAACATCCTGAGGGGAAAAAAACTTGGTCACTCATCTACACAAAAGCTGGTGAGAATTCCACCAGTGAGTTCATTGGGGCAGGATCAGGTCTCCCCTTGCCAGCACCAGAGGTCAAATACTATTTTACCCTGAGTTAGTAGCAAGTTAACAGAAAAGCAGATTTTCAGAGTGTGCAGTTTTTAAACAAAACATTAGCCTGAACACACACACACAAAATTACAGTCCTCCTGCTTCTTTTAGATGATATATTTAGAAATCCTATTAGCTAGAGAGATCAACATTCTTATCTGAATTTCCAGGATGCTGTAACATGCAAAATTAGAGCAGCTCTCTTAAGTGGGTCAATTATCACTGCTGCACTTACAGCAGCTTTTCCCCTCCCTCCCTGCAGCATCCATAATAGGCATTTAGCACAAGGATTTAAACAGTAAGATGTTGAGTTGACACACACCACAATGTAAAGTTCCCTTCCCCTTTTATGTCCTCAGAATCTTAAAAGAAAAAAAAAATTAAAAAATCACCCAAGTACAGAATCTCCACGTTAAAATTACGGTCTCCCTATGGAAAGCTCCGATGACTTTCAGCAACAGGGCACCCTGAAGGATAATGCTCGTCAGCAATCACACTCACCATTTCCCTGCCACATCTGAGTCATGCACAGGTAAGTTCATGGCTTTCCCCCCCACCAAAGGATGAGAGGAGAACTTGAGGGCCACCAACCATCTCCCCAGCCCTAGCCCCAGGTGCAGGGCCATACAACCAGTTTGAAAGGCTTCAGGTTATTTTCTTCTCAAGAGGGAATTCTCACTGCAGATCCCCAGAGACAAGTGGAACAACTCAAACACCCAGCATCACTTCAGATACTACAGGGCATCCAGAGGGGACTGAGCTACGACACAGGGCCTAGGGAAACACAGGCTCTTCTGCAATACAGCTGGAAGCCAGGCAAGATACCAGCAAGTGACACAGCCCCGACTCCTCTGCCCCTCTGCCCCACTGCCACCCATCCACAAGCACAGGGCAGCAGCCAGGAGTAGCCCTAGCAGTGAGGGGATGCAGCAGGGAAGAGAACAGAGCCACACGGCAGAGCACACAACAGCAATGAGCGCACAGAGAAGAAAATATTACATTCCCACCAACGGGAAACATGAAACACCTCGTTTTCTCCAGAACACACTTCCTTTATATGTATCTCTTTATACAGCAGAAAAGCAGGAGGCAGTACTGCGAGTGAAAAAGCATATGATTCTCCTTTACTCTGTGGAAAAGGAGACTGGATATGCTGGCTTCAGGTCACGAGCCCTGCTGTTGAAATTCCGCAGTTCCAGCCCTGGCTGGGAAGAAATTAAGGTGCCAAAATTACATTTCTATTGCTGCCCCTGGTTGCCCTCTTCCCTACATCTCCAGCATTTTCTCCTGTGGTACCAAATAGGAACGATCACACATGAACTATTTGGAAATAGATGCAAATAACATGGGGCAACATTAGCTGCACACTATTTAAGGTGGCAATTTTTCATTAATAGATTGAACCTCTCCCAGCTGAAATCCATCCACTCAAGAGCATACCAATTTTAAAACTTCACTTTGAAATGAAGTGGACAAGGTGTTTCCAAGACTTCACATAAACGCAAAGGCTTCATTGAGAAGCATTTCTTTACCGGGAGGGCGGTCAAACACTGGAACAGACTTCATAGAGAGGTGGTCAATGCCCCAAGCCTGTCGGTGTTTAAGGGGCACTTGGACAATACCCTTAACAACATCCTTTAACTTTGGGTCAGCCCTGAAGTGGTCAGGCAGTTGGACTCGTAGGCCCTTTCCAACTGAAAATATTCTATTCAACTTCCTATGAAGTAAGATCTTGGTGTCCTTTACCACACAGGCACACAAAATAAACTAGTGAAATGAAATCACTTGCTCTTGTAAATATTATATGTATTTTTAACTGTGAAATTTAAAATCCATTTTTAATCTGTCCTTATCATGCTCAACACTTGAACAAAACACATTTTGAATGCAACTGTATTTGATCACAAGCAAAAGGTCAGTAACTAAAAAGAAAGTCCTTAAACAAAGAGAAACAGAAAGTGCTTTTATTAACTTCCCTAACCAAAGCTCTAAAGTTTTGTTGATTAAAGCCTAATTTCAAAAGTTAACTTTTTAATTGGGAACACTAGGGCCTGCTGGCTCCAGGAAGTTTTACTAGAGGTCAAAAGATTGCTGGAGATCTAATTTTTCATTTCTAATAAAAAAGGAAGTCTTGCCCTTTTGCTTGCAAAGATAGACCTTGAAGTGTTAGTAGGGAAACAAAGAGCATATCCATCAAAGACGCTCATGGCGAGGTTATACAAAGCTTCCCAAGACAGTATGGAAGCCGACAGAGCTTGCTAATACTCAAAAGGAAATTAGTTCTCTTGCAAAACCCAACAAGGCAGAAAGGCTCAGTGGCTGATCCCTAATCTAGGATTAAAGAGACCGGTTCTTTACTCCATCACAGGTTTTCTGGGTAACTTTGAATGTGTCACTTAGTCTCAGTTCTGCACCTGGAAATGAAGATAAATACTCTCAACTTCCCTTTCTGTGACATGAAAATAAACACATTAAACCAGGAGGCATTCAAATAGCTTGGCAATAGAGTGCAAGTACTGCAGACAAATAGGAAATAACAAAGCGCTGCCCCATTCAGTGAGGAGATGCCCTTTTTTTTTTCCCAAATCTTTCTTGCCTGCTGGGATCCTGCAGTGCCTTCGTGATCTTCCTTCAAACAAAAGGGAGGTTCACGGGGCAGAGGAAGCAGGGGAGGAAAAGCGCCTTACACTTTCCCACCCAGTGCAAGTTTACACGTCAAAGACTCCAAGGCACCAAACTGTCTCATGTCAGCCTTCTGCTCCCAACATTCACATTTAAGAGGTTATTTTTCTCACATGTTTAGCAGAAAGGTTCTTCTGCAAACAACTCAGAAGAGAGGCCTCACTTGTCTGCCTTGGACTGACCCCAGCTCTTTCCTCTGACTGCCCACTAAGCTGCTGAAGCCCACCCAAAAAACATGGGCAACCCTGAGCTCAGAAGGCTGTCCCAGCCCTGGGTGGTGGGAAGGGCTCGGCGAGTGCCCCTGGCATCGAGACTGAGCAGCTTTAGTAGTGTGTGGGGGGGGAAACCTGCCCTGAATTTACCTCCAGAAGCAAACAGAGGGATGTTTACACAAGATAGCTGGTGAGGGAACGTTGGGAGGACTCTTCTCATGTGGAAAAGGTTTTATTTACTAAGCTCTAACAAGACAGGATTTGGTTTACAACTAAGGGAGCATTTTCCAGAGAGCTTCAAAGGAAAAGAAGAAAGAAAGAAATAAAAAGGTGCATGTGTGGGGAATAAAAGACATTTACCATGTAAAACGTTGCTGTAAAAAAACCCCAGGTGGTAGCATTGGAAAATATTACCAAAAATAGTGGACAGTTGCACAGTTTTTCTAACAGTTATGTACAGTAAAAAGGATTACAAACAGCATGAAATGTTCCTTGATTAAAACAAAGTGATAACCCACCTGGAAAACCCTGGCCAGGCTCTCATTGTTCCCAAGTGACCCCAGGGCAGCCCCGGGTTACAGCCGAGCCCGTAACTCACTCGAACACCCTGCCCTGCTCTTCCCAAGTTCCCTCCCTCGGGACGGCAGGACCAGCTAAAGAGCCCTTTGTTTCCATTCAGATATATGTAGGGGTGGAAAAGCTGTTCAAAACATTAAAGAGAAACAACTGAGGACTGTTACTATTCCAAGAAACAAATTAAGAGCCAGAGTATGAAATGCCCGGAGCACTGGCAGTGCCAGCTCAAGTCAGATGTCACTGGAAATACTGAGCATCGCTCAGCCCCTGGGAGCAGGACAACCGGTTCCATGAAACTTGAGGATTTTAGAATCGCTATCTCCTTCAGATGTGTTTTTTCAATTATATCTTTACTTCTGACACTGATAATACAGACACATTTTATAAAGAGAATAATCACAGAATGGTTTGGGTTGGAAGGGACCTCAAAGCCCATCTAGTTCCACCCCCCCTGCCATGGGCAGGGACACCCTCCACTAGACCAGGTTGCCCAAAGCCCCATCCAGCCTGGCCTTGGACACTTCCAGGGATGGGGCCTCCACAGCTTCCGTGGGCACCCTGTTCCAGTGCCTCACCACCCTCACAAGGAAGAATTTCTTCCTAATATCTAATCTAAAGCTCCCCTCCTTCAGCTTAAAACCATTCCCCCTTGTCCTATCACTCCATACTCTTGTAAACAGCCCCTCTCCAGCTTTCCTGTAGCTCCTTGAGGTATTGGAAGGCTGCTTTAAGTTCTCCCCAGAGCCTTCTCTTCTCCAGGCTGAACGACCCCAACTCCCTCAGCCTGTCTTCATAAGTAGCTCATCAAAAGGATGAAATACCTCCCAAATTCAGCTAATAGCTAGTAAGCCATCTTCCCTTTAAAACATTAATGCTGACAAGTAATATAAGCAAGGCAAATGAAAAGCTACGTCAAAGTTGCTGCATTTTGGGGGTTTGTGTCAAATAAGCTAATAAAAACCATAAACTGATGTAAAATCAATTCAGATCTCAACTAATATATTAAACTTTCTAAATAACTATAAATAAAAGCTGCACTTGAGATAAATAAACTTTTATGTTCTCTTTAAGTTCTAGAACTATTTTTTCAGATTAAAAACATTTGTGTTACTGGAATATTTTGCATTTTGCATTAATTAACACATAGGAACCAAGAAGAACTTAATGTTTTCCTATTTCAGGCTGAGGTTTATTCAGGCATAATTCAGACTGCACCAGTAGAGTTGGCTCCAATTTTCCTCACATTTTCACAGAGGCTGACTGGCGACATGTAAATTATGAAAATAGAAGAATAAGCAGATATCCATGTCAGATAAATACATTCCACTCCCTCAAACTGAACTCAATGCAGACACAATTAAATCCTGTTTTCACTTCCCAAACGCTTCCCAGCCCTTTGGTTCCGCCACTGGAAAGAATACAACATTTCTTGCGACTTTTCGTCCAAATACATCCCACTGTACCTCCCCAGGCCACATGCGTACTTTACCCCTTCTACCACAGTATTTTTTAAGAAGCATGTTATCTTCTGCTCCAGAGACTAATCCGTTCCCAGATAATGTCTCTTGCCACTACGACTCCTGAGTCACTCCACTAATTCATGTGGGCCAGACAAATCCAAGGTGCTGTCTCGGTGCTCTGAGGGTGCTGCCACCCTTCACTTCCTCCATGTTCTCTCTTTCCTCTAGTGCACATTCACCAATCTCCAGCCTTTACCTCCCTTCTCTAAATTTCTCCCAAATTTCTTCATAAGAGTTCTATAACCAACACAAGGACAGTGAACACTTTAATCTCAGTAAATCTATTTAGCAGTGTATATGAATCTTGAAGTGTTACAAATACTGCATGTCCTTTGTACAGTATATTATACAGCATATTTCTCCTCCTTGCATGCCATCCTCTGCTGGCTTCTCCAGAAGACCAAAACCAAGTGCAAGCTTATTTCCCTGAACGTGCATCTTCATTCTTGCTAAAGCATCTTGTCACATGGCCATCCTCTACACCTGCTCTTGGACTCTCTGGACCAATGGCCCTGGGAACACGTCTGCCTCCTCTAGCACATTTCGATATTGCCAGATCTAGCCTGGAAACAAACATAACACACTGATAATGATCATCATAATTAATCTATGGAGGCTTGAACCTATTTTAATTTCAAAGGTCAGCAAACTACAGGTTTTCAAGTTTCCAATGAAAAGATAAGATACCAGGAAAGGAACTTAGATTTCAATGTTCAGAATCCATAATTTATTTCAGGTTTGTTTTTCAAGCTGCACGGGACTTTAAATACTAAAAAAATCCCACAAAACAAAACAAAACAAAACAAAAAAAAAACCCACAAAAAAAAAAGCGCTAAACAGCAGAACACAGGCAAAAGCCGAACTCACTCTCCCAAAGTAACACAGTTAAGTTCTTAATATCAACTACAAAATTAAGTTTATCTAATGGATTTAAAAAAAAAAATCAGCACTAACAAAATTGAGCCATACAGTCACGCACTACCACTTCTTGATTCCCAGGGGGCACAGTAATCGTGCAAATGAAGACAGGGTACTTTGTGGTATTGATATAGAAAGACAGAACCCATCTTTGCAGTTCTACTCATACTTTACTCACAGTATTTCACATGAAGTTTCACACAGGATATGATCTCCATTTAACGAAAAAAGTTGGGAAATTAATTTAGGTATTTATGAAGCGTCAACCAGACCAGTACATCTTGCACATAACTGATACATGCTGGAATACTTTAAAGAAGGATATAAAACAAGCAAAGGCTTTTTTTTTTTGTTTGCTAGCAAAGTTAGCCATACTCGCTGCACAGATGGCTGCTACGTCACGATGTACCTATTCGCCTCTTAGAGCTTACACAGCTTCCAGTGCTTTTTAATCGCTACCAGTGGGGAAAATGGACTTGCATATTATTGCCAGGTTATCATTTGGTGGTATCACATAACGACTGTAAATAAATTACTTTAAAAACGTGACATAGGCATAAAAAATATTGGCAATGCTTTTAAATCAACACTGTCTTTACGGTAATGATAAGAGTTATACTGTTCAAAGTTCATACTGAGACTTTACATTAGAAAAGACCAGTGTAATAGGCAAGCTTTCCCTTTAATTCCATATATTCCTGCAAAACCACATTTCTTCTAAACATGCAAATGCAATGACCACAACACTATCAGAAAGCACTAATTTTAGAATACTGAATGTAGTTTCTGAAACTAAAAAAATAATAATAATCTCAATCTTTTAAAAGTAAAGCTAAGCTGTTCAACTGCTAAAATACAGAACAGGAACAGCAGTCTAGAAAAAGCATCAAATCAGACAGAATCCTAGTGACATGCACATACTGCTTTAAAGCAGAAAAGAACTAAAATAGCATGAAAGTAACTGTTTGACACTAAACTCCAAATTTTAGCAACTGAAACACAACATAAAAGAAATAAAAATATATACAAAGACATTTGGATGGTCATCAGTATTTAAAGCTTACATGGATTTTAATGAAGTTCTACAGGACAAAACCAGGGATGGTGTAAGAGCAAGGAGTACTCACTTGCAAAATCTGGCTTGTGTGCAGTCCCACCTCCAGCCACTGACTTCCTGTATGATCTTTAAGCAATTTCAGAATTTATCAAATGTTTTTTTCCCAAAACTAAAATGGAAGTGATACTGTCCTTCCCATAGGTATTAATACAAGGAAATCCAAATATCTTGACGAAAAACACACTGGAACTTTAATCTGTTCTTTAATGCTGACACTGCAGGAGGCTTGGGGTTAATTTTCATTTGTTTTAAAAAAAGAAAAACAAAAGAATACACCACAAACAAGTAATCCCTCGCAAAGCACAGGAAAAGTGCAATTTTATATTAGAATAAAATGTTGAGAAAGAAGAAATTCAGACATATTGATGGGAGGTAGAGTGACATTTATAGCTCCTTGTAAATACTAAGTATTATACATTTAGAAAGGGAAAAAAATTACTTGAACCACAGGAAAAACTCCCATTGACTTCACGATATAAAACCAACAGTGCCCAAGTCAGCTCCTAAACACTTACCATTTCCAATTTGGAAACACGGTCTAACTGGGAGAGTTGACTTGCTAAAAGTAGGTATTTTATTTATTTCTTTATTTTAAATGTGAAAAGGATACGAGGAGTTCCTTCTGTCCTACACACCAGGTAGAGACATGCAGCAATTACGTGCGTCATCTTTCTGCCCCGGGTTAGGTGTTTGCTCACAGCCATCTTGAAAAAATTAAAGGCAGTATCCAGACAATGTTGATTGAGCTGAAGCTGGTTTCCCAAGTGATGAATCTGACGTTTACCTAGAAAAATTAACAAGGGGAAGAAAAAGAAAAAATAATTAACAACTTTGTAGTTAATGTGCTTTTGAGCTGCGTTTTTTTGGGTGGTTTTTATTAAAGACAAAACTGAAGGAGTGGATTCGGGATTTCATCTCTGTGTGAAATAAAATAATCTCTCAAGTTTCAGGAACTTATATCCTCAGCTCCTCAGGACAACAAAATGCCTCGTTTTGGACTGCTGGCATTGAAATACACAAAATCAATGAACCCTGCAAAACGAAGCAGCAAACATCAGCCCCAGAGAGGATCTGAAACACAGCCAAGATTTCTCAAAGGACCATGCCCCCCTCCCTTAACACTGTTTGACAATTAGCACTTGGTTAGCTGTAGCGATGAACTTCTGAAAACCAGAGGTCATGGCGTGTTTGACATTGCATGCAAACAGAGGAGATGTTTTGCTGCAGCTCCCCAAGAAGCGATGAAGTTTGCAGTTCCTCTGACCACAACCAAGGCCCATAAGGAAAGGAGCTTTGCTCCGGGCTTGCCCGTGATCACCACGGATGGGAGGCACTTCCTTCCTCTGAACACTTTCGCACCAGAGCCTTCATTTAAGGCTTGGCTGCCAGACTGATGAGATTAGTTTGTGGCTTCAGGAAAACAAATGTGCCTTCACCCTTAAATAAAATAATTTAAGGAAAAAGTGTGCTTCGGATGATTCATGGCAGGAAGCAGTATAGCTGTGGGAAGCCAGGTCCAGTCCATCCCCACAGCTCCAGCTTCAGAAGAGTGTACCGAAAAGACAGCTGAAGAAAAAGATGAGGGAAGTCATGAGGAAAACAGAGCACTGAAGTTCCACTGCATATGGGGTCAGACAGCACATCAAGAAAAAGCCTTTAATTCAATGTGCCGGGCAGATGTTTCCAGTATGTGTATTTACAGGAAACGCTCGTCTGTTCCCTTCAGAGATGTCATGAGTAGCTTTGAAGGGGGGCAAGATGCCTGCCATGTGCCTCAGCCACCGTTGCTCACAGAAAGCGATGGCGACCACGCAATGCTTACCAGAACAGCACCAGCACCGACCACACATCTTCATTTTATGCAAACCCCTATTCCATCATCACTAATAACACAGTAAAAATGCTTAACCTTTGAACAACCTTCTGCCAAAGACACTGCTTCAATTCTGCTTTAATAAAAGTGACTCCAGACACACAGCCAGGGTCAGCAAGACCCTGGCCAAACAGGAGCTGCCACAAAGCAAGAGCTTCTCCTTCCTGCAAAAGTGGCAATTAGTGCGCTCACCAACGAGATCTCCTTTAATGCACGTTGGTCAACCACGTGTAACACCTGCGGATGAAGAAGTAACGACAGAGGAAGGATACGTCACCTCCTGCAGAAGAATAAGCTACTCAAGAATAATCCAAAGCCCATTAAGTGAATAGTTTTTCCACTGCCATCAGCAGGCCCTGGACTGGTGCTCATCAGCCTCGGTCTCTCAAACACAAATACTGTGTCTTCCCTAAATTAAGACAGTAACTACCGCTCTTCCTCCCCTGAATTTCATTTCACACTCCACAATCTGTACACTGAAGTGGGCTCAAGGCTTTTCATGCCCCTAAGAAAGCATCAGTTCTCATCTGGGGTGGTGGGGGGAACCAAACTCGTTTCTGCAGTAGCAGCAAAGCAGCTTCCCTTATTGCTCCCCTTTCCGAAGCAAGGCCGCCACAGAGGTCAGCGTGGATCAAGAAGGCTAGGGAGAACCACCTCTTCCTACCACCCAAACTTCTTAATTTATCTGGTTGTACTTTGCCATGCAGGGCTGCTGAGATGAAGACACAACGAACTGTTGCCTGTAGAGATTTTAGGCACTACATGCAGATGCACGACCATTTAAAAATAAACAGACATGACCATGTCCACGTCCCTCTCCCACGGCTGCAGGGAGATCCAGACGGGAATGACTGCAGCAGTAAGTGTGCAGCATTCCCTTTCAGATGGAAAAGTCCTTCAACTCAATGTCCTCAAAGGCACAAAGGCTCCACACCTTGGAGGTGGAGGGCATTTCAGAAACAAAGAACATACCAGAAGAGAAAAAAATAACATTGAGGAAGATACATGAAATTCATTTCTTTCATAAGCTGTTTCTCCCACTGAGCTGGTCCCATCCCCAAGCTGCTGTTAATGTTCTCTGAGTTTTTAACCTCTTCTTAATTTTAAATGCTGAAATATAATTCATCATAATCCATCCTCAGTAAACAGTATGCTTGTCTGAGTAATATATGCTTTTTTAGCTGAGCTCTTCATCCATCAATATTTTAAAATGCAATTACTGTAGGGGTGACCAGTCATTGTCTACTGACAAATACCAAAGAGATCTAAGGGCACAGAGAAGTACTCGTCCACTTACGAAATGCTATTTCATCGAATGTTTTACTCAACCCTCAGCAGCCCAGTGAAGCCTTTAATTCTGTGTCCTAGTACTCCCTAAAGCTGCTTTGCAGTATTATGTCAGTCAATCAGTTTCTGGAAACATAAGACAACTGCTAAGACTGCTGTTGATTCCCAAAATGAAGAACACAGGGTAAGAAGCATCTCAGAAATTATGTGCATCTTGATGACTAACTTGGGTTTGTCCTTATCTGTTGCGAGAAAAAATGCACTCATCTAAGACAAATATTTACATTCTGTAACCAGTATCCTATTTGCTAAAGAAAGATCAAAAGCTTTGTTGTTCCCCCACTGCCATCCCCTCCTCTTGAATTCAACACAACAAAATTCTGTATTTTTTTTTCATCTTATGTAACACTAAAAAAAAAAAGCTGGGAAAATTAGCATTACCGATCGTGCTTCTAGATTTTTCCACAGGGAACACAAGATACCTTGTACTCCTGGTTTATTCACAGATTCAAGAAGCATCACCAAGAAAAGGCCAGTATCAGCTAGATGGCTAGTGCCCCAGTACTGCAGTAGAGTTCCAAACTGTTGCACAGTGCCCTCGTCCCAGTCAGGTGACAATCAAAAAGTATGTAATTTTGTGACTTCCAACCTTTTCTGCCAATCTCACCAATCTGACATTTCCAGAGCTGAAAATGCGCCTCCGTAATATTTTCTTTAACTGTAAATACAGCGATTTAATCTGTTGGTATCTGAAGAACACACGCTCATACTTAGAGAAATTGGGCATAAGAAAATAACCGATCAAAATAAATTCTCTATCCAATGCTCCAGTTACTGTTGACAAAGACAAACATGACCAGAGGCCAAATCCCCATTCATACTGCCAGTCCCCAACAAGTCCTTGCAGCTGCGCGACGGTAGCCACAAACCTTGCTAAACACGCGGGTGCCTTCTCACATGCGCGACTGCTCCCCCAGCAAGACGGGCAGCGCGGGAGGGAGCTGCAGAGCAGCTGCAAGCTACAGGGCTGGGAAGAGGAGCAATTCCCCCCAGGCAGCCTACAACCACGGCTCCTTGCTAGCTGGGTGGCACTTTATACCCCTCCATTTGTTGGTTATCTCCTGACTGTCTCTATCACTTGCTCTAGACTACCAGCGTGGCTTCCATCAGCCCTAACGTTTGACTAATGCCCTTCCCACCAGTTTGACCATATGGTCCCAGTGTGCAGTGAGCTGATTCGGCTATCTGCAAGAATGCAACAAGCTTTATGATCTCAGCCAAAACAGTGGGAATATCCAACATTACAATGCAATTTATTAGCAATCTGCTCAGCTCGCTGTTCACCAGATTACATCGCAGTGTTACAAACTCAAATTAATTGAACTGCTCTACTGGATGGAAAAGAAAAGAACTGCCACACCTTTAAACCCTGCCGTGCTCTGGGTTATAAAACAAAACTCAAGACAACAGCTTCCTTCCTGACTTTCTTATCCATTTCATCCAGTAGAATTGGTTTTTTTAAAAAAAGTATGACTGGGATACTACTCTAAAAACTTGCAACTACTGCCTCAGCACTATAAAGGAATATCATCATGTGAAACGGTCAGCAATGAGTACTGCATTTTCTCTAAATTGCTAGGCGAGAGTACAACACAGAGGACTAAACATACAGGGATAAAAGAAGGCTCTTAGTTGATGCATCTTTTATTAATAACTTGCAATCAGAGTTGCCTTTTTTGGGACCTTACAGGTTTTTGACAGATCCTGGGATTTTTTTTTTAAACCAAAAGAAAGAGAGCCTTTAAGGTCAAAGCTTACACTTTGTGCTGCCCTTGCAATTTAGTGATGGCATTAAAGCGGTGTCTAAGTATCTTTGGGAAAAGGACAAGGAACAGTGTCTTTCTAAAAAGGCAGGACAAGTTCATCAGCAAGGTTACAAAAATCCTCCCCCTTCCTTCACCAGTAAAACAGTCAAATTATTCTCCTTTAAAGAGGAAAAGAACAAAAGTCTAGAAACCACAGAAATTTTGTGACACAGAGGACACATACCAGGCAGTTCCCATTTATTTCTCAAAGGCTTATCATGCCATCAGGGTGGAGGGGGAGGCAGGTGGAGAAGAGAGAGGGAGAAAAAAGCGTTTACTTCTGTAAGCAACACACAAAATCAAGTTCCCAGGCTACCAACTAGTAAAGTTTATCACTCTCCTGAATCTGCATCTAAAAACAAAAGGCCCTTTTCAGTTTTTAGTTCCAAGCCTACAAAAAAAAAAAAAGTCTTTCTACCCATCTACTCCCAGCTTGCTGAAAGAAACGCCATCATCTTCTCAACCGATGCCAACCTCAATGCTTTGAACCAGCACATAAGACCTGAACTGACAAGTTCAGATAGGACCGCTGAATGCTACTATCCTTTTATTTCAGAAAATTTCTATTCTTTTGATGGAGAAAACAGTGGTTATTACAAAACAAAATGTGTAGGCTAGAAATCACTGCCACAAAAATAGATCTGCAGAAAATGTTGGTAATATTAAATGCTTACACAAGAGGCAGTTGATAGCAAAACCGCAGCTTAAGTTATAATAGGAGCAAAACAGAAAAAGGGGGAAAATCAGACCTATTCTTTACAAGCAATTTTCTTTCTTTTATGATCTTGTAACTACTGAAACATCTTGTTCTCTTCCCCTATTCAAAAGGAATTATACCTTTTTTTGGATCCCTTAAAAGTCAGCAGTAATGTCAAGCAGCTACAGCTATATATTACTCTCATCTGGCTTCTGCCTGCTCATCTGCAACCCTCCCCTCAGACTGACACTGCTATTTTAAAGTAGCACTTTTCAGTATGAAGCGTAAGTTTCCAGGGAAATAACAGGCAGTACACAGACGGAGTTTAAATGAATTGTTACGATGACACTAAACTACATCATCAAAATCCAGGCACACAGATTTTCCCCGCTTTCTGCAATTTGCTCTAGGGGCCCTGGAAACTAGCACTACCTGAACTGGGCAACGGAGCCATGTTAACAGCACTAATGTTTTGGGGTTTTTTTTCTTCAAAAAGGATTGTTATGGTAACAAACACTAGGTTCTATTAAAAGAAACATTTTGGATGGTGTTTGCTTGGGTATTCATTTCCAGAATTTGAATTACTTTACTGACTGAATTTTCTGTGCAAATTTTATTCTGCATTCACTCCTTTTCTTTCTTTGAAAAGGCTCCCCAAAAGAACTCTCAAAAAAGGGGGAAAAAAAGTAGTTTTTCTGTGCGGGCATGCCTGCATGCTTTGTCATATCTTTCAATTTCAGCAAGTCCCAGCTCAAAGCCTGAATGAATTTCCTGCTCTTTGCTCCATGCCAGGCTTCTGATGTTATTTGTATTACAAATAAGTAAAACAAACAAACAAAGCCACAACAGGGAAAGTCCAGGAATATCAGTACGGCTACTCTTATGAAGGCTGGTCCCAGAAACCTAATCAAGGGTAGAGTCCACGATCAAAGACCGGAAAACATTTAAAACCCAAACAATGGGGGGAGGCGAGGAGCAAACCGAGGAGCAATGCTGCGGCCATCGCAGCCAGCAGCTCCAGCAGCACGTGCGACTCCCGGAGTGAGAAGCAGCTTTATCTCTATGAGCCTGCAGTGACTAAGGCCAATGCACATTACAGCAGTGCTGACCCAGCACGAGGCCAGTTTTAATTTTATTAAGGATAGCTAAGAGTTATTCTCAGTAACACCTAATTGCCTATGAGGAAAGCGATGAACGTGCTGGCCTTATTCCCACGCTCTGCCTAACTTCAGCCTAGCCCCAAATCCCCACTTCGCCACCATCTGATTGTGGGTGCACCCCACGTCCACAGACCCATGCTGTTCCACACGAGAATTCCCAGTTCCTCCATGGGATGTGTCAAGCCCAGGGCTGAGCAAACCTGAGGTCCGTGCACACTCAGCCCCTCTCGGACTGATGCATCCCGGTGCCCGCGTCACCTGGCCAACCTGTTTCGGGGATGGCCCAAGGGTACGCTCTGTTCCTCTTATCTCAGCAGAGTAAAACAGTTCCTGGCCCTTTCCCTGTGATATTCCACCAGCTGCACCAGCACAACTGTTTGTGGGGTGCAAAGTAAACCAAACCAGTAAACTGATCTCTGTTAAAAACAACCTTGTGAAATTAAACAAAAAGCGCCTTAATCCAGACCGGTTTACCGAAGGATTGATGCCTCCACTTTATCTTCTTAGGGCCAGGACCAGACTATCTCAGCACAGAGACCTGTATTC
This sequence comes from Psophia crepitans, assembly GCA_013399095.1. NCBI lineage: Eukaryota > Metazoa > Chordata > Aves > Gruiformes > Psophiidae > Psophia > Psophia crepitans. The sequence continues at coordinate 142,829 of VWZZ01002748.1, forward strand.
AATTTCTCTGCCTGCTGACAACAATCCAGCCCACCCATTTTGCCTCCCATGAGAGCACCCCAACCACCAGGTGCAGCTCCCCGTCTCTCCTGGTGAAGCCTTCCCATCGCATGTCAAATGTTCATTCATTCATTCATTCAGCTAAAGAGAACTAACATGCATCTTTAAGATTAATGGCTTAAAAATTCAGATAGTGGTCACTACTCCAACCACTGCTTAAATATTTGATACTAAGCTACTTTTCTTTCACCTAGAAAATCTGCTGTTAACATCTCTTCCCAGCACTTATCTGTACATCTTTAAGTATTTATTCCCTCAAAATTGGCCCCTGTATTCCCTTAATGCCAAAGCAGGCCTGCAAAGCACCCACGGACCTTCTCCCACCCCTCTCCTCAAGCACTTTCTCTGTTCCCCGATTATATGATACCACTCCACACAGGCGGCCTCTTTGCATAGACAGCAACTGGCCATTTGGATTAATTTGCTTTACCGGCTCTGAAAAATCTGGCATCATAAGCGGTTCCTCTGACTCTTTGCATTCAGTTCTTGAATTCCGCTTCCCTTGCAGGTGACCCTTCTACTGCTGCCATTTCATTCCCATTATCCATCAAACTGCTACCCCTGCTTCCACAACAACAGACTAGAAGCCATACGGTTTACTCATGGGCTGCACCTAACCTATTGTTAGTCTTGTCCCATCATCCTTAGACAGCAGCTTGCTGGCTTCTCGTCCTTGCTTAATTATTTTTTTATAACACAGTTAAAGAACTTCTTGCTAATGAAGTCCTTACTGAAATTCTCTTCTGGTGTCTAGAGCTGGAAAACCACAGCCAATGCTGACATTAAAAAAAAAAAAAACACCACCAAAAAAACCAAAGAAAAATGTAGTCTGTTGATTCACTAGCATCTGAAGGTATCGGATCATGACTGTTTTAAGTCAAGCTAAAGCCCAAGCTGTTGCTGCAGCACTTCCCACCTCCGGCATGACATTTACGTGGCCGCATGCTGATACAGACGAGGGAACTTGCTCTGCTGAAAATCAGCCCGAACAACAAGAAGTTACCATTTCATTTGGACCAGTCCCCCTATACCATTCAACAAGCAGCCTCCCAAGCCCTAACAGTGGCAGAATGTGGCTGGGGTGAGGAGAGATGCTGTCAGCAGCAGCGTACACGTGGATCGACTTAAAGCAAATGTGAGACTGCTGCCTAAATGGGTCAAAGAGAAAAGTACACACCACCCCTACCTTCCTCCTGCCTCCCTGCTACTGCTCCCAGCCCTCGCCACTCTTCTCCTACAAGTGTGCTCACACGAAAGCCTGACTTACCACAGTTTACACAAATGCTAACATGTTCATTCGTTGTTTGTATATTGGAACGCTTCAGGTCATTTAAGATTAATTCTGAAAGCAAGCAAATATGGACTTTTTCAGTTCCAAAAGTTTTGTAAACTGCCTTTTTTTTTTTACTCACGTAAGATTTGCAGCTGTTTCAAAGTTGAAACAGCTGGAAGGCTGCACTACTGGCAAGAACTGTGAGCACATGTATGATTAATGTAGCATAGTCCTTACCTATGTGACACTAAGGGAATTAGAAAGAAAAATTTAAGATACCAGTAACTTTTAGGCAGTGGTAGCTTTTGAGCATGCAAGACTTCCTTGTGAAGGCACCATCAGCTAGGCTTTGCTTTAATCTTCTGTTGTGTTTGGACAATGATTTATTATTTTTTTAAATTACATTTTAAATGACAGTTATTCTTAGAGATTCTTCTATATCTATATACACGTAAAGCTTTTTCCCCATAGTTATCAATTACCAATTGTTACTCTTGTCATAATAAGAAATGAAACATTTCTGCTGTCACACAGCATTACTGCTGATCCAAGCACTACCTTCAACCACCCAAAACTATTTCTACATCACTGTAAGAAAAAAGAAAAAGATTTGCTCATGAAATAATCTGACAGTTTTGAAAAGCTCAGTTTTTAAAAGTTTTAAAACCCCGTAATTCTAGCATTATTAGCGAGATCAGAACTTGTTTCATACCTACAAAGCCAAAAGCATTTCACTAATAAACAGCCACGATCAATCTACATAGCTAGAAAAATTCAAGAATACAGCACAATATAGGGGGAAAAAAAAATCTGTTGCCTATTGGTAGAAGTTATCAGAATCTTTAAAACAAAACAAAAATGAAGACTCAACACAAAGGGATCCACCACTGCAATGGAAAACTTTACAGATGCGAGCAGCATATAAATCAGTGCAATGTTATCTGCTAGCTGACAGCAAGTTGTAGTGCTTTCCCTGCAGATCAGGGCTTTTGCAAGGCAAAGAAGAGTGAAAACTGACAGGAGCCATTTTTCAGAGTCTTGCGGACACCACGGAAGCAGGCAGGAGGAAAGGTGCCTCGGGAGTCGAGGTGCTTCACATGGACGAGGAGACCGCAGGAGCTGAAGGTATCCCCTGGCCAGAAGTACTGCTGAGACCACTGGGACAGGGACAAGAGCAGAAATAATTGAGTTACCACAGCTGACCAATTCCCACTTCTCAGCTGCACTGCAGAGACTTTTAGCTAAGGTCACGCATACTAAGATTGTTAAAAAAAATAAAAACCCATCTTCCTGTTTAATCCACCTTCCTTGCTGTAAAAGCCAGCCCAGCCTTTCCCTTTTCCTGCCAAGAGGCTCCTGCGTACCTGAGCAAACCTTCCCTACTTCCTTGTTCACCTCTAATACTTACCTTTTATAAAGCATGTCTGAGAACTTACTTGTCCTCAGACACGTGCCCAACGATTTTCCGCCCCTAGAGTTCAGCCCCGCTCCTCCGCAAGCCAGTTGTTCTGCCAAAATACATCTGTTAGTGTAAGTTATTTCCACTCTCCATCATCTGGCTGTGCAGGCAGGAAAGACCTTACTGGCAGAGACTAATACTCGCTCTGCTCTCAACCGGCACTTGACTTAAGGTGGCTGCTTCTTCTTCAGAGCTGAAAAAGGTCCGTAAGCCCAAAGCTTACAGTTCTGGGTTTGGGTATTTATCCTTTTGTATTTTTTCTTTTCTTCTTTTCTTTCCTCCCCCCCCTAATTCTACATGCAAAACTAACAAAAGGCACTCTGTCACCATCCAGCCCCCACCTGCCTGACCACCAAAGACGTATGAGACAGTGATTCCAAAAGTAAAAATTCCATAAATATCAACTAATTTGCAAATTTCTTAAATAATCTCAAAAAGATGGAAATACAGCAAGAAGGCACCAAGGGAAAAAGGATGCAACGAGAAGTAGTTGAGGGGGGTGAATAAAAAGAGGCAGTTATTAAAGATATCAAAGGCATACGAGATAAAACATGATCTAAAAATGGAAGCAGAAAGAGAGAAGCAGTGAAATCAAGCTGGGAAAGGCACAGAGCCGTTACAAAAGCAAGAAAGACTGTATTAGGTTAATACTTATTTAAAGTATTTTTATATGAAGCTGACAGGAGCAGTCAAATACTTCTTCCTTTATATGGAAGGGATAAGAAACCTGGCAGTTGGGTAAGAAAGCATCAATCTTTATTCAGGCTGCAGCTAAAGAATGAAATTCTGCCCTTAGTTTGTCCCTGGCAGCTGAGTCCATCAGCTACAGATAACAAGCAAGGAGCACGAATCTGAGAGGCTGCTCTCCTTTACCACTACAAAAGGCCTATTTAGATCAGAACTGCCCCGATAATTTTATCTGTGTACTGTCCGTAGATGATGGAAGAAGTTACCAACAGCGCTTCAGCCTCAACTTTGCATTTCCTTCCTTTTTAAACTAAAAATAAGTGAAGGTTGCCACAAATCTCAGCTAAACAATGCAGTGAATCAGTGATGCTATTTATCAAGCCAGTCTCTTGTGCTATCTACTTCAGCTTGGCGTTGAAGGATATTTATTTTTAAAGAGAGAATGCACATATTTCAGCCACAGCCTTATATTTCTCTAAACAGTAACGTTTCTATAAGTCCAATGTACAGACCATTCCAGTAAAGAATTGAAATTACAATGCCATCTCTGTAGTTCTTCAGAGTCAATGTGACCCTCTTAGAAAATATTTAGCGTAATCAAATAACATCTATCTGTACGGATGTGATCTCTTCCATCTCTGTGAATCAACTCTTTACACACAGGATGCCATCAGCAACTTTTTTGGGAGGAGGCGATTCACTAGACTTTACTCTCCTCCTCAGGAACCCTAATCACCCGAGAATTAAAGATGGAGAGCAGGGCAGGGGTGTTTGAAGACCCAGAGACTGGATTTACAGCCTTCACCAAATTACCAAACATGAGTTGTTAAGAGAAGAGCAGGTCACTAGATTTCTGGAAGACAATGGAAGTTTAAGCCATAAATAGATACAAGCATGAGTTCACGCCTAAGGACTAATAACGTGAAATTAAAGGAAAATGTAAGCACCATGTTAACGGGAACTTACAACAAAACTCACTGGACCTCATAATAGTTTCCCAAGGGAACTGGTGGAAACCCCCAGTGCTTGGAACATACGAATCCAGGAAAGGAAAACCACAAGAAATACTACATGATATGGAATGAACCCATGTAAGAAAAACAGGCTAAGATGATTTACTAGGTGAAAGTAAGTTGTTATGCTTTTGCAAAACTGTAAAGCTTGAGAGATCACTTTGCATGACAGAATCATTCTGTATTCTGGATGTACAGAACCAGGGGAAAAAATCCCCCCACCCTTTCCTCCCCAAGTAGCCACCTCAGCTGACTGGGTACCGAGCCTTCCAGCACGCTCCTACTCTGGCAGCAGAACAATACGGACCCGGTGTCACACCAGCCAAACTGACCTGTACAGCAAAGATCCACCTACTCAAGTTACCACCTCTTAATTTTTTCCCCGTAGTCACCACTCAATTCTAGTTTTCCTAAATTAAATATTGTATCAACCACACTTGAGAAGGAAGGGGAAAAAAGCCCAAACCCAAAAACCAACAGAATACCCCACCAAAAACCTCAACACTTGTTCTTATAACAAAGTCTGAAAAATTTTGTCCCTAACCAAATCTTTAGATACCTACGTCTTTTGCTCTTCTAGACAATCCACTCGCCTCCAGTGTGCCAGTCCTTAGTACTTCAAGAAAATTTTGGGTAAGCACAATTATTTTTCTGTTCATTATATGCTAGACCTCAAAGATCAATTACAACAGGGTTTTTTTCTGTGCAGTACGACTCCAAGATAGGATGTGAGATCATCCATTAAACATACATATCCAAGACTAGATGTATTATTAATTCATTTTCCCCTAGGTAATATGGCATGGTGAAAAATAGCTACCAGAGAACATACTCACTAAAGACTTAAACAGAAGTCAGTGGATTTATGTGATGATTGCTACGCAGCAACCTAACGGATCTCATTAAAGGAGGCATGGATCCTTCTCCCCTGATAATGTCACTGCTCCTACTGAGTAGACACTGATGTTCAACACAAGGTAGAATATTGATTGCAACCTACCCAAGAAATAGTTCTTACACCAGTTGTCAGAATGATCTATCCAAATTTAATAGTGTCTGACTACAGACAGGTCTCAACTTTACAGCATTTTTCTGACTAGTGAGAGCATTTTGAAAAATCTCTTGGTTTTAAGTAAATTGGCTATAAACCACTACCTGCCTCAGAGTTGCAATTAGGCAGGTGCTGTAAACACCAGAATGAGTTTTTACTGTTGTCCTCTCTGACTTTGTGGAGCTGCAATCAAAGAAAGCGCCCAAAGGAATAGCTTAACATCAGCATCATCTTGAACTTAACTAACATAGTGCTTTGGGAGAGTCCACAGAGTAACTTCTATTTACTGATCTCTTTTAAGATCCACAAGACTAAACAAATACTTCAATGTACTGCCTGCCTCAGACCTGTTCATGCTACAAGCAGCTCCTCACTGAAAGCCTCAGAAGTTCTACTGCTACATTAATCAACCTCAAGGACCATGTTTTCCCTCCACAAAATGATTACAATCTGGCCCTTCCTCCTTCCTACCTTTTATATTTCACTCTACAGGTTACGCAAAGCAGACAGGCAGACAAAATTCTGCCTAGCTTTGTGCAAGATGACCTTACATACACATATCCACAGCTCTAGCAGGTACAATAGCGACAGGACACACTGAACTAACATTTCTGTATGGTCAAACATCATCCTATTACATTATCACATAACAAGAAGCACAAGTGTCGCTTCATTTAATCCAGCTTCAATTATCCTAAGTATTCAACTCTATTGAAAGCCATGCTTCTACAGATGCGAAGCTGAACTTGGCACAACTAAGCATTTCTGAGGGCCCCAAATCAACTGTGGTTTTACCTTCAGGTAACTGTGCCTCTTATCGTTTTGAAATCACAGTACTCAGACTTCAACAACATTTTGTTCCAAGTGGCTGTTATTATGTTGTCTCACTTTTATGCTTTCCACAGGCTAAATCAGGAATAGATATCTGACATAAGGATCCTTCTTCTTAGCTTAATAGTGAGTGAGTATGTCTGGAGGAGATGAAAAAACACACACAACTGTCCCCGTTGAACCATGGAGGCAGGCGGCAGTTCTTCACTTCTGCTGCAAGATGCAGAGGAGACAAACCACTCCAAATATACTCTTTGAAGAACTTGATTTTTGTTTCCATGTCACTACTTGCACTCCCTTATGTCATCTTTATCTTCTGCTGAATTAGGATCATATTTGGTATTTAATATTCAGTGTCAATGTAATCCCAGAACTTGACTTCCCTGGCACAACAAATCAATGTTTGTCAGAAATCCAAAACACCCTCAAAGCTTTATTTCTCTGTGTCAAAGACCTTGATCAACGTCAGGTTTCCTGTTGTTCTTAAAGCTGGTATCAAACACTGCAAAGATCTCGGAATTAAATTTGTTGTACATGTCAGATCAAAAAGAGCAGAGTTGGGGGCAAAACAAAACTACCCACACGTACAGTAGCAAAACTGTCTAGTCAATGGCAAAAAGAGCATGTGAGCACTGCTGTAATCCTTCAGAAAGAACGTTACTTCTGGTCCCAGGTCTCCAGGATCTGAAATGGAAAATGCAAACTATCCCTGAGGAGACCATCTGCCACCAATGCACGATAGACTCACCATGGACCAAGAATGAAAAGCGACAGAAGTATGTGTATGACCCACAGGATGCCTAACAACTTTATTTTGACCAAAGCTACAGATACCCCTTTGCTCTCAAGAAAGAAGCTGGCAGCAAGCAAGAGTTAACTTTTAGTATAGGGCCAGCTGGAATAACACAGACCACTCAGACAACAAACGTCACCTCACAAGCACCCTGGATTTGTTCCAAAAATCACTTGAAAAGTGGTATTCTTTCCTGACACGGTCAAGGACTGAATCAGCTTGCACCAGAAGCAGTATTTTTTTTTCTAGTGCATGTTAGGAACTAGAGTTTCTAAATCTGCTTTGAGATGATTTTGAATAGTCTCAAGATACGTATTTTCCCACAGTATCGCTACGCACACTTGTAAATTATTTTCCTTGTATTTAAGCTTAAAAACAAAGATTTCATGCAGCTAGAAAAGTCAGATTATTTCTCCACCTCTCACTCCCCCCTCAAGAAAGAAGCGTTTAGATATAGAAATATATTTTTTAGAGGTGGAAAGGGACTGTATTAGCAAAGCTACTCACCCACATTAGTACCGCTATGAAATCACTTACAAGATTTCAGCTGACATTCAATAATTTTATTTCTAGCTATTTCCCTGAGCTCACAGAGCTTTCACAGCCAGGGAAGTAAGCAAACATAACACCTGCTTGGATCTGGCAAGCTGCATAGGGCTCAGAATAGTAAGGCAACCCCTCTAAAATCTCCCTCATTTATGGATGCTGATTTGCTGACAATAGGAAGATAGCTGTGCTCACCTTCGGAAATGAGGCTGAATTTGGATTAGCAAGTACTGCGGATTAATCTCACATTTAAAATGGAGGCTGGCAGTTAGAGGGGAGTGAATGATAAACTAATAGCTATTACTGGTTTACTACTTTTTCACATAAAGTCTGCTTTCCTCTCTTCACTCCACAGCAAACCTAGGGTAAGAAAAAGGAAAGAACATACAAAAGCATCAGACCGAAGACTAAGTACAACTGGAGGAGCTAGGGCTGTACTTTTCATCATCTTTATTTTGTAAGAGCATTTTCCTAATCTTTTAATGATTAGAAGAAATCTACTTTCTTCTTTTATACCAAATCAGGTAAAATATCAAAGGATGAAGTTACCAGAGACAGTTGAAAGGAGAAACCCGGCATCCCACCACCACCCCTTGCACCAGCTCCTAGCGCTCTTTGGATTTTGTGCTGAGCCACAAATCAAGGAATGAAGAAAAAGCAGGCACTTTTCTACAGGCATCAGCCAGAGCAAGGAAGGGAAGTGAGACAAGCACTGGCAAGTACAGCAGCAAGCCTTGAGAGCAGTTCATCAGTAACAGGCGACTCATCTGATTTGTCTGAGATGCTACAAGGAGTTTGGAAGCAGACGTTTACAGCTGTCTGTGTACTCCCTCAAAAGATGCAGTACGCATATTCCAGGAGCAAAGACATCAGTCTCCTAACCTGATTTACAAAGTGCCTTTTCCCATGTAAAAGGATTTCTATGCGTCTGAATAAGCTTACATGCACATGCACACATGGCCAAAGGAACCAGAAATGCCTTTCTCCATCATGTGGCTCTACAAAACCCTGAAAAGAAGTACCAGGATGACTGCTGTGGATGAACACCCATGCTTTTGCACTCGTGCTACCCCCTAAGAGTGTGGCTGGAGACTCTCCAGTGTTTGTATCTCCCTTTTAGGCACGATAACATGATGCTTTCTAAAAAGGAAGAACATCGAAGGCAGTTGTGTCTTATACATCAATTCTACAAGCACAGGAAACAAGCAACCTTCAGGTTCAGTACATCCTACACTGCTATCAAAATAAAAACCACACCTCAGACCAGACCTAATGACCAGTGTCTGGAGAGCAACCCATTCTCAGAAATTCATCCTAAATGGACTATAAAGCGAAGTGCAAACTACTGAATCTTACACAGCTCTCTTTGTAGCAATACTAAATTCATGATTCCTACCATAAAAATGCACGGAATGCTTTTCCTGAATATTGATTTATAAGGTACAATGTAAATACCATTCATATACATTCTCTCTAATGAATGACAGTCATACAGCAGAACATGCATGTCTAATTCCTGTACATGAACCCAGCTCTGTGTACACCCCCAGAAACTGGAACTATGATCCTCAACTGCTTTCTTAATATTATCTATTTCATAAAATACTACCCAAAACTACTCGCTAAACAACTGTGTGGTTTTAGAGCACATATAGGAAGAATATACTGCTTTCTTCTATAAATCCCATTCCTAATTGATTTTATTTTAGAAAATACTTATATACTCATGAGCATAATACAATTTCTTAAGGAATCACATACTTGAATGTAATTAGCCACTCGTTTTGTTGCATTCAGTGCTAATGACCTTTCCTTGAAGGAAGATCCATATTTGCTATTACTATTGTTTAAACTTAAAAGAAGCTTCTTTGGGTTGAAAACGCAGGAATCCTCTGAACTGATTTTAAATAGCTAAGCTATCAATTACCTTTTCATTTTAATTTATGCTGTGTTTGTTTGGGATAGCTTTGTTATAACAGCAGAAGGCTTTAAATCTAGGTGATTAAAGCCAGACTTCTAGGTACATATCTAGGATCCCAAAGAATAATGCCAAGCAAACATAGCTCCTGCTGGCATTCAGAGAAGGTCTAAACAGCATAGCTCAAAACCAGGTTTAAGCATGCTGAACCCAACTCCTCGCCACACCACTGGCAGTCCTTATCCACACTGGAGCCTCGATTCAAGGAGGCCACCCCGTACTTCTGTCTCTGTAAGCGTCATTTGCTTATAATTTCTACTAGAAAACAAAGTTTTTAAAAATCACTATGTAGAAACAATAGAATTCATTTTTTTAAGTCTTCAGTGTAGGAAATGACATCTAAAATGATAGCCTTCAGGAGAGGTATGCATTTCACAAGTCTTACCCTCTGCTGCAATTACTTCAACTTCCTTCACTTCTACCTACCTGGCTGACGGTACTTAGGCTTATTCTATGCAAACTAGTACTTCGTTATCTATATTGTCCAAAATGAGTCAATTATTTGAGTACAAAGAGGGGGAAGGAAATAATCTTCATCTAAAGGAACAGTCTGCAACTTTAAACTCACGACTTCCCATTCCACAGTTTATCCATAAAGAGCAGCCAGTTCTGCAAAGCCTTAGGAAAAAAGCAACTTTGCTTACAACTCTAATTACTGTACAACCGTAGAGGGAAAAATGGCTTTATTTTGTATGTATGATCTAAAGTTTTTTTTATAAATAAGAGCAGCATTACATTTACTGAAGGTATTAAAAAGAAGCTGTGTATTAGGAGCCTGGATTTTTTTCTTCTGTACGGAGTCTCCTTCCAGAGCAAGCTGGAGGTCTTGCCCTTCAAAACTCACAATGTGAAATTAAATGTCATTCAGGAAACAGGTTATATTCAGCTTATGAGGGGACATCACTCTTATTTCTTCCACCTGTAATAAAACATGCAGTACCTGCGTGTTACCCTTCCTCATACTTAATGAGAGCCTTCATGAACTCATCGCCCAAGAAAGAATCATACAGGCCCAGGTATGGTCCCACACACCCAGCTTTCAACCTTCAAAATTATCCCAAATACCATTTTTTATCTTGGAGATGATCCCAAACTATGTGTGGGAAATTCCACCGCACTTCTTAGCAGAAGAGCAAACCCAAAATTTTCAGGAAAAGCTCTACTTTAAAGACATAGTTAAAGAAGGAAATTCTTTTTCTCACTGCTCCTCCCATGAAATTACAGTTGAATAACTATGACAATGGCAGAATTTAAACTTAATTTGAAAGTGTTTTAAGCAGTGTGTAACAGCACCACCTGGTGATCTTAGCTGTACACTATTTTTAAGACATCCACTAAGTTAAGACATAGAAATCAGCATAGAAGAACAACAGATTTTAAACCCAGTTGTGTATAGTTTGGAATTTTTTTCCGTTAAATACACATGCAATTTGTATCAGTAAATAGTAACATTTTGCAATTCTGTTAAAAAACCAAATCAAACTCCTCAGAGCTAACATCAGCCGACTTCTACCTGTGAATGGGGAAAGCTCTTGAACTAGCAACAGCCAGTATAGTAAAATTAAAGAATTGGATCAAACGGTTTAATACAGTAGGTTAATGAACTGTTTGTTTAAAGGTTTGGTTTATAGTTTATACAGATGGAAAGGCCACCTGAGCATTAGAAACAGTCAAGTGTAGGTTATTAAAATCACTTGAAAAATTAAATTGGATGTCATATATGCTGTATATTCTGAATTGATTAATATATAAACAGAATTAGCATTTTAGTCCTAATGAATAAAGAATTTTACTGCTGTTCCAGTGAAGTATTGTAGAACAGCTAATACACGTTGGTGGAAAAATCCTTAGGGATCCCGAAATGAAAAAGTACTCCCTAAAGACGTCACGAGCGACAAGAATTCTGTTAGAGTTGAGCATTTCTTCTTCATCGCTCCTTTTTAAGTTGCGACTAAATTAGCACAGCCTGCGCACTCCAGGGTGTGTGCTGGGAGGAGGGAGGGGGGGAAACGGAAGATATAAAGGCCTGAGGCACTTCAAGCAGAGAGCATCCATCTGCTAGCAGCAGTCAATGAACAGAACATTTCTCAAAAGCTTCCCACTCATATTAAGTCAAGCCAAAAGAACACAAAACACCTTCCTTCACTCTGACTGTGCAGGACTGAATGTAACAGGACAGGGGGTTATAAATACATTTTAAAAAAAATTAAAGAGAAGCTCACAACGTGGTCCTGCATTCAGCCTCTCCTGCTGCAAAGCTGGTTTAAGAGGCTCCTGCTCATCTCAACATCATCCACTCCCTCCTCCACTCTGTGGTGGCACGTGAAGGAGTGAAATGATCAAAGGGAAATAAGAAAAGAAAAAAAAAAGGGTTGATTCTTTTTATTTTTGCTTGTGAAACCCAGATCTTTGCAATGCCCCGGTACACAGATGCATTGCCGAAGGTAAAGCCCAGCATATTTGGATGAGGGGAACGGGAAAGTGCAGCTTAGGAGGCATGGGAAAGGCAGGGATCAAACTGGCTTTGCTGCTAGAGATGCTTATTGCGGAACTGGACTCCAGAGCTGCAGCTCTACAAGACGAAGGCCTCTGATGGCAGTACCACTTGAAGGCATTCCCAACCCTTTACACAACACCTCGTTCCCACCCACACACGGCCGCACGTCAGCTCTACAGGCTGACACAACTACCAACTGTGAGCACAGCAAATCCCCGCACAGCAACCACCCGGGTTAAAAATAACTTGCATGTGTGCACAGAGTTGTTCTGGTTCAGGCTGGGACCAGGGTTTGCTTTTGAGTTTTTATTTGTGGTTTCTCTTTTTGAGCAGGAGGTTGACATAGGTCGGTTTGCTGATGTATGTGCCAGTGCGGCTGTATTGGCCATAGGACCCTCCCTCCGAACACACATTTCATACCCGGTACAGAACGCTGTAGTTTCTCTTCATTTGTATCTAATACCCACATCTACATTTGGGTCTTCCACCAGTGTACTGTATTTGCCTGAGAAAGGCTGCTGTAGCAATGGGACTGAGCAGGAGGCAAAAGTCTTTGCCTGAGTGACTTTTGTATCCTGTACGCAACGGCAGTGTTCAGCCATCTGGGAGGACACATCACACAACTGGGAAGGCAACGAGCACGACCAAAGCTACACACGCACTTCTGCACAAGGACCGAGGTGATAACGTCGCGGAGAAGCATCACTGCGTGCACTGCTCTGATACTGCTCCCTCGGCCACCGCTGGATGCCTGTGAAATACTGTGCCAGATGTGCCTGGGCAGGTGTTACTACAGCCCTACAACGCGAGTACAACACGCCTGCACATCCTTTCACAGGCACGCTTGAGCTGATGCCACGTCTGTCCCACACCACCATGAGATGAAAGCAGCTTGGGATCACAGCTAACGCAAGTCCAGCTGCAAAGCACAGGCAAAATTCGTACAAACGTGTTTGCAAGAATGCAAGCAATTAAATCATAGTCTTCCTTATAAAAACAGTGTATACAGGCACTGAATTTTTTCTGTTACTCATTAACTCTTTAGAGGGTCCAGAAGTTTAGTGGTGTGGCCATTATTTAAGAAAAGCCATCTTACAAGAAAACTGCAATAGCTCCACCAGCAAATCACAGTTGCAGGCCTTGAGGCTTAGGGAATGCTTCCCTGCACTGTCACATCACCAGCTCTCCAATTTATTTCACAGAGCAAAACAAGACAGCACTTTCTACACATGAAAAGGGAACTAGGTGCTATTAAGAGAACACAGCATTAAAAAACAACACTGTTCTCCCCTTCAGGTTTTGAGCCAGCGCCTGTAAAATGACACAAACACCTCAAAACTCACGTTTGAACATTTAAAAGACAGTCCTATGCCATATAAGCGGCACACACATTTTCCATTATCAAAAAAGAGAGCAGCAGCATGTGGAACTTAAACCAAAGCTACGTTACCTGAAGTATATTTTAAGCTTGTCTAACAACCTTTCAAAGCTAAAACGGTTTAATTCAGAAGCTTGTTAGAAGAGGCAGATTACTAGCACAGAATTTTATGGACACTACCAGGAGAGGGAGGAAGGAGGAGAGGCAGTTGCCTATTTTCTGCCACACTGTACTAGAAGGAAGACAGACTTCTTAATACCCAAGTTCATCTCCTTGTGAATGGTACTATAAAAAGTGAATGTTTTAAAAAACATTAGCCCGCTAGGTAAACTGTCTTTAAATAAAGGATTGTTCTCAAGAGGAATGACAGGTTCCAATTACCTACACAAGGCTGCAGGGCGATAAATCTCCGTCAGTGAATTTCACAAACGTGATATATATTGTCCTACTCTGTCATGGAGAAATTGTCAAAGTTAACGGGGAGAAATTTTAAGATACGAGAGGCCAAAACTTTAATATCGAAGCAAGAAATTTCACAAGCATGCAGAATTTTAGAAGGTATTTCTTCTTTTGTTTGTCAAAATGAAGTAAAGATTTGCGCTTCCCTGGCACAAGTTTTCTTGCCCACAGCCAACTAATAAACTAAGAGACAGAGCAGAGACAGGAGAGGAGACAGAGCAAAGGAATTAGGAAAGATGTCTTTAACTCCAGAGTCACCAACAGGCCATTTCAAAATGGTTGAACATGTAAATATTTTTTATTATTAGTCAAGACAACAGAAGTCATGTGTTAATTAATTTGATTAAGACTTTGAATTTTTTTCCTCTATTTTTTTCAACTTCAAGGACAATCTTAAAAATTGAAAGTAGTAACAACAACAGAGATTGTTCTGAGTCCACACACAGACTGAACCGAGCTCCAGGGCATTTTATAAGTGCCTTTTCTAATTTTTCCCTTTTCTGGCTAAGCAAACACAGGATCAGAATAAAGAAGGCAGACAAAGTTTGGCTTATGTATTTCAACAAGGTGGGATGCTGTGCTCAAAGTTTTAAAGTTGTCCATCAGTCTCTTGACAGAATCCTATCTTTACAATACCTCCAGCAGATCCTCTGCTCTTTACTTAAACGATCCCAGCCCCTCTTCATTAGAAATGTAACACATCTCATTAAAGGAGACATGGGTTCTTCTCCCCTGTCACTGTAAGGACATGCAGAGCATCAAAAGCATCTCTGCAACAGGTACTTTAGTCATCATTCCCTATCAAAAGACAAAGATGGCTAAGGCTTAAAACAATAAAAACTTTCAAATCTGAACTCAAGTAGAAACTAATTAAATCATGCATAACCAAAAGGTTGTCCCAGATCAGCCGATGAACTTCACTGTCTGTTAACAAAGATAACTGGAGACCAGGAAGCACAGGGTCTCATCAGCCATCTGATAAAGATGAGATTCTCCATGTGCTGGAGGAGAAGTCACAGCACTAGAAGGATCCCAGTCTCCTCAGATGCCTCTGAATCAAACTCCATGGGTCCCCAAGAGTAACAGGGAAACAGACAAGGAAGTACGTTTTTTGCTGCTTTTAACTAAATTCTCGGAATAATTTACACTGGCTAAAGAGTGGGGGCTCTGTCTCTGAGGGGTTTTTTTTGTTTCTTTTTCTTAAAAAAGTAGTTTGTCTGTCTCTTCAAGTCTATGATGATTAGTGAAGTTGCCTGCAAACCCTGAAAGCTTAAGTTCTGAGAAAGGTGTGTAAGCTATTGAGATACCCTGAAAGTCAGCCATCAGGGACTCCAGCATCTGAGCTGTGGCTTATGCTTCTCTGACTTACCAGAACCTGCATCAAAGCAGACGACCACGCAAGTCTGTATCTACTGAGATTCAAGCAAGCCTCAGAAGCAGAGGCCCAGCAAGCTGGAACACAAATACAACAGCCCACCAACATCACAAAAGTTCGCTGTTCTGTAAAACAGTTCAACAGGGATCACAAACATGAACAGGCAAACAGGTTGGGAAAATAAACATTCCTTTTAAAATTCTTTGATGAAGATGTTAAGGTACCAAAGATTTAACATCTCAAGTCACAACTTTTCTGCTTTCCTGGCTCTGGAACATGTTCTGATCAGAGAGGAAGAGCAATGCAAGTCAAGAGACTTATGCAAGAAAGAAATACGTGAATGTTATGGCTAGGACACATCCACGTTTTAGCAGACACTGGAGAGGATGGATGTACAAGATGGGAGGAGGGAAATCTGTGAGTGACCTCCAAGGAAGGAAGCTTGAACTTGTTAACATGCAAAGGGCAGAGCAGTGGGATGCAATTCAGTAGTTCAGTTTTGGCTATGTTAAGTCTGTGTCAACAAGGAGATACACAAATGCAGACACAAAAACGTAGGATTCGTCACCCTTATCTGCAGAGATGAGCATTTGAGTTTAGTCAATCTCAGCTTGCTTTCAGTGAGTGAAGAGAAACAGACATTTAAGAGAATGACTCATGTGACTTCCTCTGGGATGAAATTAATCACACCCTAAATCTGTCTGCCTCTACACAGAGACCCTGAAAGTTGTCCAGGGTAACCAGCTCACACAGACTAAACTTTGCCAGCTGAATCCTACCCTAGCTCAAGCCATGACACAGCACTAGATGGAAGAGGTATGCTGAGAATGAAGAAGTTTACCAAAGGAGAAGGTTGCACTTGAAGAAAACCACCCCAACACACCCACAAAAAAAAAAAGAGTAAAAAAAAAAAAGTAAGATCATCCCAAATGAAGTGGGGAAGATGCCCCTTATCCTCCCCTTCACGGAAAGATAGAGAAAGTTAACACATCAAATGGAAAGATAATGAATGAGTTGTTAATGATAACAAAGGACTCATAGGGGACAAGACAGTGGGCCAATCAAAGAGGGTAAAACTGAAGCAATGGTCTGGGTAGAAGTCTTTCAAAGCCTTGGTAAGCAAAGAAATTTAGGAGGATACAAGACAAACTCAGAAAAGGAGAACTTTAAGCAATGGTTAGTTTAAAAGAAAACAAGAGAAAACCCAATAGAGTACTAACTGAAAGTGAAGATGGGAGGATAAGGATTAGCTTCTAACCCAACAGAAATGAAGGCAAGAAGGACAAGAAAATAGAGGAGAGACTAGACTAGAAATCTCATTATTGCAATTGAAGCCAGAGACAGGAGCTGATACAGGAGGAACAGTCAAAGAAAAGACTGCACCCAAAAAAGGAAACAATCTGGAAGAATTTGAAGCCTATGCACAGCTGCAAAACTACTGAGGACTACAACTCACTGAGGGCTGATAGACGGTGGAACAGCTCATGAGATAGATGGTTACAGGCTCCACAAGAAGGACAGACAGGGAAGGTGACAGAGATTCATTTTACACAAAGGAACAGCTTGAGTATGTGAAGCTCTGCTGAAAAACCCATGGCAGACCAATAAAGTTAATGGGTGTGGATGGGAGGTGAGGCCAAAGGAAACACTGTCATGAGCACCTGCTACAGGCCACCTGATCCTGAAGATTCTTCACACAACAGAAAGATGTCCTCGTTCTTGTTGTGAAGTGTCACCACCTCAGCATCTGTTGGAAGGGAATCACAGTGCAGCACAAGTAATACAGTGGACTTCTAGAGCATGTTAGGAACAAGTCCGGCTGGAGAAGCACTGTGATACACCTACCATTCTCTAGAAAGGAAGAAGTGGTGGAGAATGTGAAGTTTAATGGAAGGCTTCGTTACAGTAACCCTGAGATGATAAAGTTGAAGATCTTGAGAAGCACATGGAAGATGGGTAGCATAATGACAACCCTGGATTTCAGAGGGTAAGCTTCAGTTTGTTCAGAGGTGGTACACAGGACCCCTTGAGGTACTGCCGTGAAGGCCAAAGGGGTCAGGAGGTTGGTCAGTCTTCAAGTACAATCTCCCCAAAGCACAAGGATGCTCCATAATGATGTGCAGGAAGTTGGGCCTGCAGGCCAGCTGTGTGGGTGCTTGGCTTTATAGCAGCTCACAAGTCTCATGGTCTCTGTTGCAATATGTTCTCAGGTCCCACACGTCTCTCTACATGAGTTTGGAGGAAAGAAAGCTGTACCCATGTTAGAGAAGAACTGAACAAGGACTCAGTTATGCAAAATCTACATTTACAAGTGGACTAGATGAGCTGCATCTCAGGATGGTAAGAGAACTGGGAAAGAGAGGCATCTTTGCCATCTTTAAAAAGTTGTAGGAATCAGGGGAGGTTCTCTATGACTGGAAGGTGGCAACCACGAGGCTTTTCTTCCACAGAGGAAAGTAGGACACCAGAGGTGAGTCAGCCTTCCTTCCCCCTGCTGGAAAGCTATGGAACAAATCTACCTGGAATCCATTTCCAGACACACAAAAGGTAAGTAGGTTACCGGGAAATGCCTGTGCAGGTTTAAGGAGGGCAGATTGTGCCTGACTGCAATAAAAGCCACACTACAGTCAAGGTAAACAGTAATCACTGATCTTCCCACATGCCATTTCATCATTCTCCCTTAGTAACCTGGCAGCTAAATTGAGGAGATACAGTCTAGACAGGTGAACTGCAAGTTGGGTGAAAAACTGGCCAGGTTTAAAGGGAAGTGGTCAGCACCTTAACCATCAGACCTACAAGTGGGATCAATACTGAGGTCAATACATTTAATGCCTTCATTAACAACATGGACAATGGGATGGGAGGTGCCCTTTGCCAACCTGCAGACAACATCGTATTGGTACAGTGGTCAATACACTGATGAGCAGAGCTGCTAGTCAGAGGAAACTTAAGATGCTGCAGAAATCAGCTGACAAAAAAACTCATGAAGTCAACAGGGCAAATGCCATTCTTTTTGCACGTGGGACCGAAGGGCAGGGCAACAATACAGGCTGGGGACTGTTTGGATAGAGAGTAGCTTTGCAGAAAAGGATCTAGATTCCTCATGGACAAAAAGATGAAGATGACTCAGCAGCACTCAATTGCAGTGATGAAGGCTAACTGCATCCTGGAGCTGCATTATTAAGACTGTAGCCAGCAGGTCAAGGGAAGTGATTATTATCCCCTGTTCAGCACCCGTGAGACTACATTTAGAGAACTTTGTCCGGTTCAGGACTCTTCTGCACAAGACAAGGCACTGACATATTGGAGCAAGTCCAGCAGAGAGATGCTAAGATGATTAGGAGGCTGGAGCACACGGCGTGAGGCTGAGAGCTGCATTTGCTCAGCCTTAAGACGAGAAAGCTAAGGGCAAGGCCTCATGGGTGTCTTCAGCAACTCAGTGGGAGGTTACAAAGAAGATGGAGCCAGGATCATCAGAGATGCACAGCAAAAGGACAAGAGGAAGCAAGACTCACACTTCATCAAAATAATTTCTGACTAGATACAAGGAAAAAAATTCTTTACTGTGAGGGTGGTCAAGCATTAGAGAACAGGTCGTCCAGGGAGACTGTATTGTACACTTCCCTGGGGACACCCAAAGCTCAGCTGCACTAGGCCCTGAGCAGCTTAATACAACTTCAAAGCCACCACTTTGTGGACCTCCGAAGGTCCCTTCCAAACTAAATTATTCTAGCTACTACCCTCTCCTCCCTTGTTGTTTTAGTTTTGTTAAACAGCCTTCTCTGTTCCTCTTCTTTGGATACTTCTGTTCTTCAGGTGCGTAATATATTGTCCTGGTCTAATTCCTGCTGTATAGTTCTGGGAAGCAGTGTCTTCCATAATCACTTGTAATAAACCAGCTATGAAATTAGTGATGACAATGAAGGTTAAAGAATTAAGCAAATAGTTTAAATTTACACAGTTGAAAACGCATTAGAGAACATCTTCAGAAATGCCTTCTCATTCAGCATTAAAATACCGTTAGCTATGTTTTGGTATTTAAGAGGATTGAGGGAAAAACACACACTCATTTAAAGAAGTTATTAGAAACACAGCACAACAGTTCAGAAATTGGATTAAGCTAGATGCAGCTGCAATCTTCAAACTTAGTTTAAACCAAATTTGAATATCTGCAACTGAAGCTTTCAAGTTATAATCATGCCATTGACCTTCCTTCCCCTCTCCCTTTTCTTTTTGGCCACTGAAGACTATTGAAAGCATCAGAGCTCCAAGTCAAGAACAACTCCCTTGTAACGACGACTCTGACACGGATATAGTGAGAGCAGATTGCCTGCAAGGAAACAAGAATAAACCAGCTATTTAGAGAGATTATGTAATGCAGTGCAGAGCTGTAAAAAGAGATTTAAAGAGACAGAACTCTGCATTTCAGCCCTCTAAGTAACCATAAACGTTGGGCAATATTGTAGCATTTTGAAGAGGCTCAGACAGAGGAAGAAGTCTTGTCAAATGGTCCCATCTCTGAACTAGTATTTTATTTATAATTCTTCTTTCTTGCAAAAACAGTACTGTTCAGTTGTTTTGTCAAATCCTTTAAAACAAAGTTCAAACACCTCTTCACATCACCTCACAGATGCGCAGGTTTTTCACTACAAATACGGGCTCTATACGAACAAATATGAAGCATGGACTTGAGCTTGCTGAGCTTGTGGAGCTTAGGACACCGCCACACACTGAAAACCAAACTGATTATGAACGAATTCAACAGTATTAGGTCTTTCCTGCATAAATATTTTAGCAAGTGTAAACAAGACTCCAGGTTTTATAAGCAGCCAATTCCCAAACAAACACCCACAAACATCAGCTGGTTCAGCAAAGAAAGGCAGAGACTATGAACTGCCATGCACCACCACATTATAAAGTGCGAGGAAAGGCATGTGTGCTAAGGGAGACTGCTTCTGTGTACTACACATCCTTCCACAAACCTGGAAACTATAAAACCTTCAGGGCTTGCCCACGGCTTTGTTTATAGCATATATATATATATATATATAAAGCCATGGGCAAATCCATATGTATGTAAAAAATAAAAACACCAACACACAAAATAATGATTTTGTAGAAGAGTTCAGAACCGGTGAGCAGTTGTTGGGAGATTTTACTTCTGCATTTCTTCACTTCAGAATGGAGGAATAGAAAAAAAAATTGGAAAATTACTATCTTACGTATTCTAATGAAAAACTCTCTTTCAACTAATTCTAAACATCCTTTCATTAAGAGCCTCAAAAAAAAGAGGCCAGCCCCAGCTGCTTTGGTAGTGATTAAATAAGAGACAGTGAGCCCAGACCACCTCCCTTTCACCTCCCCTGAAAAGACAGACATTAAGGCAAGGAAGAATTTGGCCCAAACTACATGGGGGAGGGAAGGGAAATCAGGGGGAGGTGGTTGTTTTTTAAAAAACAGCAAGTTGCTGGACTTTTCCCTGCATCATGTCAAGCCTGCAGGTTGCTGGCAAGCAGAGCAGGCACAGTGTGAGACCTGCCAGCGCGCTCAGACCACACACACACACTCTCAGCTGCTCTCAAATCCGCTGGGGACAACCTCCAGAGCAATCTGGGCTCCACCGCCCATCCCTGCGTTTCAGAGTCTGGTTCTTCCCTTCAGCAATAGCCTGTACAGAGCACCATACAGGAGAAAACCGTGCGCTTACAGTACTGAAGGTAGCAGGCAGCCTTGACGTAAGAGCCACGAGCGAGTCGCAGGAACAGGCCTCCTGAAGCGTGCTCACAAGCTGTGCTGCGCAGCATCCTGGCGGGAGCTAATTTCAGCAGCAGTTCATTTGCAACTCAGTTAACTTTGGAAATGCAAACGTAGTAGTACCAGCAAATAAATAAATAAGTAGCTCAGCACTTTTTTTTTCCTGCCTAGACAGCATAGCACTCCAAGGATAACTGTTCATTTTTAACACAGTCAATTATCAGACCACTTCAGTTTCACTCAGTGAACAATCCCAGACATTTTCTTTAATATATATATACACACAGTAAGTTAATTTACCTTGCTACACTTTCAAGTCTAAACACAATGGATACAAACATAATTTCAAAAAAAATTTTTTTAAAAAAAATGAAAGCCATGATCATAGGCATACAGTGACAGGGTGAGATTTTGTAAGTTCACTGCCATAGCTCAATTTGCAATTAAAAACTATGTAAAGCTAAAAGTGTGATTAAATGCAGCAGACAACTAACTCATTATACAGCAGAGAAAGAAAAGCCTTTCAAACACCAATTGCTCTACCTGAAATATCAGCTGCTGTTGTCAAGCCTGGGACTGAGCAAGAACATCACTTAGCTCGTTGAAAAGAACTTTCCCAGAGACAGATTGGCAGCATGACAAATGCAGGCTGGCTACAGAAATCAAAGACCAAATACCTTTTTCTTACATAAAGAATAGCCACAAAAAAAAGGGGAAGAAAAACCGTAAAGAGCCTCCTGACAGGTATAGGTAAAAAGACGAATTATTTTCCTGTTTCAAAACTGTTTGGGAGATAATTTCATTTAAAGGAACTATTTCTTGTACATGATGCTGATAGACTTCAGCCAAGTCAGAATCATTGTGTATGATTAGGTGGGCCCCACGCACAAAAGCTGTGGGGAAGGAAGATGCTCAGACAGATTCCCGAGCACTCATCCAAGAAAGAAGCTGTGTTTAGATTCCAGAAAAACGCCCACACTGTCATTAATTGTGACCACCTTTCAGCATAACCGAAAGGGCTTCTGAAGGATTCAAACACTCCAAGAAGCAACAGGACAGCATTTTCTCCCCTCAGCATTTTACTTTTCTACAATTAAAGATAAGGAACCAAGTAGTCCTTAAGCACAATTTATTTTTAAAATGCCTGCGCAAAATTATAGTTTTGATTAAATTGCCTTCATTCAAAGACAAGCTTCAGTAACTGTAAAAGGTATTCTAGTGGGTTTATTCCACTGCTTAGACAGGCTACACTTTATACAGGCATTTTTAAAACTTGTAAGATAGTAACTTTGGACTGACACAGAAACTAGCTCACATAAAGTGCGAGCTTTACTCTGACAAACAAGCCGGGCTCAGTGCCGTTCAGTACAAACAGCTGAATCAAACATTCTGTATAAAAAACAATTTCTATATAAATCAGCTGAATAATGCTGAGTAAAGCAATCTGACTACATGCAGTAACACAGATCAATCTTAACCTTTCTACAGCTATGGAGGTAGAGTATCAGATCAATCTTATTCTTTGTGTAACTATGCAGACATAACATTAAGCAAGATTTTCTGTTGCAAGAAAAAGGCTTTAATTTAGGAAAATATCTTTATCTAAAATATCCCCCCCAAATGAGCACCTTATCAGTTAAAGTCATCTATGTCCCTTGGTTAATTACATGTCAGCTTCTGAGTCTTTGATATGACAGTCCATCAGCTGTCATCTCCAAGAGTCAGGAGACAAGACTATTAATTAGCCAAAAAATGACAACTCCTGTCCATTGATATGAGTAACAGCAATTGAAACTGGAAGATCATTTTGTTTCTGGAACAAAAGCTGGTTTTATTCACTCTCTTTAAAGAGTGTAGATTATGTGGATCTCAACTAAAATGTACAGCATATAATGAGAACATTTCTTTAAATAACCTCTAGACACTAAAACATTTCTTCCATTTTTCCCCTCCCTGTTCAACAGTCACATATTAAGCATGATTACTATTAAGCGTTCATAAACATATGCATTATCCCACACTTATACTGCATAAAAAACAAAAGCACTTGAACAATTACACTTAAAAATAAACATGCATAAAGCATTTCAAGAACCCTGAAAACTGATAAAATAAAGCCACAACAGGTTAACAGATAATAAAAGGTGCAATGGGCATGACAACCTTGAAATAGCCCTTTTAAAATACAACAGTACTGCTAGGTGCTGTTACCCTTCGTCAGCCAGCTACCTGCCCTCACAGATCAGGTGTAACAATCCTAAGACAGAGAGTAAAATCCACACTAGGCAGACTTCTCTGTAGAATAATGAGTGGCCTCCCAAGGTTTTAAGGTCACAGCCAAAACTAAATATAATCAACCACATTAATTAAAAAAAAGAGACATTAATAAAAATCAACAAGACTAAAGCTTGCAAGTACCATTCTGTAGAGTTTGTGCTCGTGACTCCTTTCCCAGATTGGCATGGAATCCTCCTCCTAATGTCGGTGTTTTGCCTGCACCTATTAGGGGAACAACACAAAAAAAAAATTTAAAAAAAAAAACAACAAAACAAAACCAGATGTCAAATGCAATAACTGAATTAAAGTATTAAAAGAAAATTTATTGCGCCACTACATTCAGTATCTGTATAATTTACAACATGCCAAATTACATTAAGAAGGGCAATAGAAGTGCTTGAAGGGCTTAAGGCATTGAGCACAAATCCTGTGCAATTTATTTCTTCCTCGGGATACCGTAAGAATTACATGGCTCCATATGCCCTCCCAATCTCAGCTCCAAAGAAAGCAGAAAAATGTCACAACCCCTATTTTAGGCAGAACATGAAAATCAATACCATAAAATATTTCTCAAAGTAAATGATGAAACAATTGCTTAGTTAATATTTTTTATCTGAAGAATATTCAATACAGAATTTTAATAGCTAATTACTGGCACCACGGATCATAAAACACGTTCAGCATTCAGTAATGACTGTGTTGGCTAGTAAAGACATAACACCTATTTTTAAATAACTTCAGTCTAACTTAGCCTACAAAAACTGCAAGTCTGGAACTGCTACTTTTACACCCTGAAAGGCTAGAGACTAAAATAAGTCAGAGTTGTAAATTAGCATAAACTAGAGGCTGGTTTATGCACCCGTGCCAATGCTGAGGAGCCTGAATGCAGAGTCCTCTGGGAGTCAATGGAACTACTCAAGCAAACCAATCTTGCAGAACAGGGAATTAAACTATCAAGGACAGAAATAGTCTCCCACTAAAGCAGGAAGTTTTTTAAAGAACAATCAGGCTACCTCAAGCAGGATATTCGAATCTATCAGCTTAACAGCAAGTGAGACCAAAAAGCTAAATTGCACAAGATTGAAAACAAGTAATTCGTTAGTAATTGGACTTCTACTTAATTCAAGTAGTCTGCTCTTCAGAATAGGGGAAAAATTCATCTTGTGGCCTATGATGCCTACAGTTTTTCCTCAAGTTCTTGTAGCTATGTTTTCTCATCTTACACCAGTTCTCTAGAACAAACTAGAATGGCTTTGGGATAGAAACACACAGAGGAGTGAAGTGTCACTTGAAAGCAGTTCAGGATGTTTCTTCTACACACCTGAGTAACATATTTCTGTAGCAGGTACACGTGATGAGAAACTGACTTGAATTGTTCACTCTTGCTAGATTTCTGAGCTAGTCTCCTCTCAGCTGCATTTAACATACATCTATGTTGAGGGAAAAAAAACAAACCAGAAAGCCTAATATTTCTGCAGAATTACTGCCTATAAGCCTTCAAAACTTAATTTTCCATACACCCTATAAATTAGGTTTCCCGTGCTATTCACAACAGAAACTGCCTGCACCTTCCCTTCATTACCAGACCCTTTCAACAATAATCAGAAGCTCTCACGTAATTCCCCACAGCTTGAGTACTTCAGTTCAACATCATAATTAGAAACGTAAAAAAATCCAGTAGTGACCTCCTCACTGGGTACAGACATAACCCTCACAACTCTGAATTTGCTCCTGACTATTACAGACAGCAGTATCTCTTTGCCATTCTTACAGCCACGGTCTATTTCCACAAATGCTCCAAAACAAACCCATGAGGCAAAACAGAGAGAAGAACCCAAACTACCCTAGCACACGTAACATTTTTGGTGTACATTCAATGAGAACTGTTTACCCGGCAAAAAAAATATATCAACGGTGGCAAGTTTTATGTTCCTTTTCTTCAGTAGCAAATCTAACTTCAGAAATTCTGCCTCCCACCCTCTTTTTTTGGCTGCTTTAAGGTTTGCTTTACCACAGGATACCTCACTTGGCTGATCTGCAGAAGGAGAACACACACTCGAGCATCCGTACAGCGGAGGAGACCAAAAACTGGAGGCCAAGAGCAGAAGCAAAGAGCAGGGCAGGCTGGAGGGAGCAGGCTCATCCAGCACTTGCTGGTGAAAGGCGCCATTGCCCCCTCCCATGCACAAAGGCACTGCTTTTCAGTCCCCTCTGTTTTTGAATACCCGAAAACACTGAACTCGATCGGACTATCATCGTCACAACAATCTCTTTTACAGCTTTCCCTGTTACTACTAAAAGGCTTGCGCAAAACCAGTGGTGATAAACAAGGCTATAAACAAAATAATTTAACTTACTCAGAAGCTAAAATCCAGAAAGAATACGAGCAAAATAAAGCTGAGATGTCAGTGATTTTGTTAAAATGTTTTGTCATTAGACATCGAGATATAACATTGTATATAAAAGTCATTTCTTTCCAAGCAGTAGATCTGCTTTCCAAGCAGATATCAGCAGACCTATCGGAAAGACAAATTTTGCTATCAGAATTGAAGTGCCCATTTCTCAGCGAGTTAACTGGAAAGACTGTACATCTCTAATTAGCATTTGGCTTTGAAAACCGACAGAAAACTAGTCTGCTGAGCACTTACACTCTCAGAACTGCAAACCAATTTTGCCATTGACTATGAAGTCTCACCATCAGCTTTAATCTTTACACACAGAATGCAAACCAAACTCATTAACGTAACTGTTCAGCTGGGTAATAAAAAGATAAAACTCTTAAAAAAAGAAACCTGTGAAATCATGGAGTTCATTTAAAGACAAAAATCCCTACAAAGCTAGTAATTTAAAAAGTACAAAGGAAGGAACAGCAATCGTTAGGCACAACCAAATTAACATCCCAACTTAACGGAAATTTTTACATTTCTTGACCTTTTCCATTTTTCCCTCTGCAACTTCAAAAGTGAATTAAACAGGCTTTCGGTTTTTCACATTCAGCTTTCAAGATATACAAAAATATATCCGAGAAGTATTTGGTGTCTTCAAGTACTGCCTGCCAAATCCTCAGCATTAACACTAACATTTCCCTAAGCCAACTCAAATACCCTTCCGCATGAGGTGGTGCCTTCCAAGGTACATTGTCATCTACCGATTACTTTTAGAAACTAACTCAGCAGCTTTGCAAAATTGAAGCCTGCTCGCCTCTTCAAGACAGCTTTGGACGTTTCCATGAAGTTTTGGATAACAGAAGGCGTGGAGAGATGTGTTAGGCAGCTCAAAAGTACAGATATTCAATTTTTTGTGGTCCTCTCAGTTGGCTACAGTACCCCGAGACACCTGAAGAAGAGAACTGAAGATGCAGGAGATCACATACCTGGAAACTTGATGATACGCGGTCAAAGTTTATGCAGGTGCAGACCCAGCCCATAACCCCACATGACTCCAGTGCTGAACTACAGTGACTGTCCCTCCAGCAGCCACCCCCACATCTGCCCCTGGCAGCACAGCCTGGGGCACCGCTGCCCGAGCAGGGTCAGACCCAGGCACCTTGGCGCTTTCTGGTTTGCTCCACCAATTCACTACCGAAGGGAGTCACATCACTCTGCTTCCCTACAAAAACGTTCGTCAAGCAGTAAAAGGAGCAAGCAAAGCTTGAAATATGAGGTAACCTTGAACGGCAACAAAAAGACGACAGATAGCAGGAACAGCACTTATCCCTCCATGCAGAGGAGGAAAGGAGCAGCCACTCAGGCACCCACAGCTTAAAGGACACTTTTCTGAGAGCTAGGGACATGCTGAGTTTCAGGTACAACACCTGGAAAAGAAACAGATTCAGTCCCAGCATCATGGATTTTCCTTCCTCTACACGAAAAAGCAAGGGAAGACAGGCAATGAAGTAGCATGCAAGTTGAACTGAAACGTATCTGCTACTCGATAGGACCAGTCCTACCAAAATCCTTCCTGTGAAATTAAAACCAAAACCCACGAGCCCTTTCTTCAGGACAAGGTGGGAGAAAAATCGGCAATTTAAAACCTGTGTATTTACAGACCCAGCATAAAACCTGTGTCTGGTAAAGAATGCAGACTGCATCACATCAAGTTTCATAATCGGGGTAGACTAGATAATCTAGTATGAAAAATTAATGACCCTCCTACTTAAGTTAGATCATAAAAGACAAAAGGATAGTAAGTACATGTCCCATCCCAATTCATGCCTACAATAGCAATACGATGTGTTTTCTGAATGCACAAAACTACTGAAGTCTTTAACCAAAATAGTTCTTTTCTCAGCCATTTTTACAGGGAAGTTAACAGATATGCACAAACCAGAGCCTGCTGAAATGGTACTGCTGAATAAACTTACATGGACAAACTTTTAATCTACTTCATTATAGCTGGCTACGTACGGGCTTATTTTCATAAGTACCAACAAAATAGGTAAATATACTGTTGCATCCACCAGGTCTGAGTTCAGAGCTGCACAAGTCTGTAACACCAGTCTGCGTCCAAGTTACGTGCAAGATTCAGCATTTTCACAACTGACAGCAGCATACTCTGCAGCACGTCAAGCAAGCGTTTGTTGCCATCACAAGGACAGCGTATAAAAACCTCAATGCCAGAAAAAAAACACTGCACACTTAACTCTGATGCAAGATTGCCACCTGGAGGATTTCAGAAGAGAAGCAAAAATTCGTTCAGTTCATCTCCCTAAAACATATAACAGATTTATTTTTTTTTCCTTGCATGAAGCAGACCCAAGTTTCCCTTCTTCCTTCCCAACACAACCTGATTAGGAATTAGATTTGTAATGAGAAAACATAATATAAAGCAAACCAGCTAAATACTCTTCAGGATTTCCCAAAAAAGGTCTGCAAATCCAGCACCTCCATAATTTCTTCTGTATTGCAAATTACACCATGACCACTGTACATAATTTAAAATTAACTTTGAATTAGTGTCATCGCTCGAAATCTGGACCACAAGTAAGAAGAATTTTGCTGGTGTTAACATTATTTTCACTTTGCGGTACCCAGCGTTTTCATTTCGGGTTTAGTGTGTGTATTACTGCTGGAACACACTTCAGGCCAAGAAACATTTTCTGTCAGGATTTGGTCTATCAATATATCCTACATGGAAACCAATTAACAACCACCAATTGCTTCTCCATGTGGGTGGGCATGAGGTTGGGTCACATGGCGCTAGAGCCATCAAAAGGGACTTCAGGGTCTTGGGATGGTCCCCGGAAGGGTCAGGGGCACAGGTTATTTTTTTAATCCATCCTTCCAGCTGTGGACTGCAACGCTGAGAGGAACAGGCAGACACAGTCCATAAATACATGGCTCCGTGGCTGGTATCACCACCACAACTTTGGGTTTTTTGACAATGGGATGGCCTACACAGCACCGGGCCTGATGAGCTCTGATGGAGCTCACCTCTCTCAGAGGGGAAAAAGGGTCTTTGCCCAGGAGCTAGTAGGGTTCATTGACAGAGCTTTAAACTAGGCT
>VWZZ01002750.1:0-67114 GCA_013399095.1 Psophia crepitans
GTAACTCTGGCGATTCCGGTTTTAATGGCACGTCTCGGCCGAGCGGCAGCGGGGCAGCGCCGGCCGGGGTGTCGGGGCACGCTGCAATTCCCGTTCCTGCTCTCGGGCTGTGGGTGAGCGAAGCTCTCGCCGTCTTGCAGTAGTAAGTCTGAAAACGCAGGACGTCTCTGAGTTGTTGTCCTTCGGGCTGCTGGCTTTAAATGCTTCCTGCATCAGCAGCGGCTATGGCAAGTTTGCAAAACCACAGCTTTTGTCCCGCCTTAGCTGTTGCCGGTTTGTTGGGTTTTGTGTTTTTTTTTCCCAGTACAAAGGCTTAACAATTGCAGGATAATTCACATAACGGAGGGAAAGTTTGCCTTCAGAGTTGAAGAAATATTTCTTTTTAGGAAAAAAAACCCGTAACAGAAAAACTGCTAATTAATCTCCTGCGCTGACTTCCTGTCTTGATAGGCATTTTCAACATGCTAATTTCGTCCGTGTTTATCAGTTGCTACAAGCATAATAAAGTGAAATGTTGAGTAATAAAGTCCAGATTAAGGAAAACGTGATGAGAAATACTGCTTTCTCTTAAAATGCGTAAGCAATTAAGCTTTGATAAAGGCATTTCAGGAAAATAAAATAGTAGTTAAAAGCTGTTTGAAAGATTACAGCAAATTTCTCTAGAGGTCTCCTGTTAGTCAGCAGAAAAAAAATCCTACAGAGAGAATGTTAACAGACTTAATTTTAAGTATTGGGATGATAACAGTTACAAATGTTTTCAATAATCTGTGTCATTGGATTGCTTATAGCTGAAAAAAGTGCAGCTGTCCTTTATGATGCCTTTTTGCACTTGAAATACTTTCTTTTTGTATGCTCTATAGCAATTACTTGAATTAATAGTGACTCCTACACATTATTACCCTTTTTATAAGGAGATATTCCCAATATCAGCTCAATACCTTCAAAGATATTTCTAGGAGAGTAATGAGATATTGAGGGGGGGAGTCAACATCAACAAAACTTCCCGTAACTTGGTTGTTGGTTTCTTCATTCTTTCCTCCTTTTAAAGAATAGTCAAATTGCAATTGTGAGTACTGACATTGTTTATCCCTTAAAAGTCAGTAGTTCTAAAAGTTTAGATGTAAAATTAAACATATAATGACGTACCTGTAAAAATAAATAAGAATAACTAAACTTTGTTCTTATTTTTTGTTTCTTAATAGGCAGCAGACGAGCCTGCCTACCTGACAGTGGGAACCGATGTCAGTGCCAAGTACCGTGGTGCCTTCTGTGAGGCAAAGATTAAGACAGTGAAAAGGCTTGTGAAAGTCAAGGTAGTATACTGTGGTTGTCGCTGATTTTATTAAAGCATTGTGTTGAAAGGCCTGTCAGGAGATCCTAGTCCTGAAGATTACGAAATGTTCATCACCTCCCTGTCTGAATTTTGAAGAACACTTGAATGTTGTTTTTCGTATTTTGCTGTTAAGTTTGGGGTGGGTTTTCTGTATTTTGTTCTTTTGGGGGGTCGGTGGATTTTTTTTAATTATTTTTCTAGAAGGCTGCTGGACAAGAATGAGCTTTCAAATTACCTATTCTTGCTACGTCTTTCGTGATTGTGGCTGTCTTCTATTTGTGAATGCCTCAGTTTCACAGCAGTCAGTTTTGATGTCACAAATAGAGGATTATGGCTTTACATGAGTAATGAGGAATAGGAGCAACCTCTTCAGAAGCAAAAGTTCTGTTTCATTCCAGCTGACATTCTCAGTTTTACAGCTTGCAACTTAAGAGGCAGTACCAAAATAAATCAACATCAGAGCAAAAGAGATGACAATAATTAGTTTCTTAGACCAGGTTTTAGAAATGTCCAGGATAACATTTGTTAAGTTTTGAGCATCTTGCTGCCGCTTCTCCAACAGCGTGCTCTAGCTGTAGCTGAGTTTCTACACGTGCATAGTACTGGCACATAATATTTGTTGACATTTACAGGTCTTATGCCAAAAGAACCAAAAAATAATTATTTTGGTTTTGCTGTACTGTTGTTAATGCTAGTATGGGAAAACAAGTCTAAAATTTAGTTAAATAGAAGTCAAGAATTCAAAGTAAATATAGAAATTCTTCTTCTGCTTTGTTTTGTCAAAATCTTCCCACTTCCTACTTTCTTGTCTATTGTCCAGGATATGTAAATAAGGCATTAGTGGCCCCGCAACCCCTAAAAAGTAGAAATGAAAGCTTCTTTTTGTAGCTACACATCTAAGTTTTCGTGCGCTTTCAGGTCTTGGAGTCTTTTCACCTGTTCTTAATGAGTGCTTTTAGAAATCTGTGTTAACGAGAATCTCTGTGGGAAGCAGCGTGCTGCCCTTCCTGGTCGGACATCCTTGATTTTGTATCTCTGTCTTTGGTCAGATAGACTGTTCAGCCTGTTAATAGGTGTGAGTTTCTTTTTCTCGTTAGAATCTTATGCTTTATTATTCCACGATAAGATTTGGAATGATATGAGGCTGCTTGGTGGAAATTCCTGTCACTGTATCTCAATTATATTATAACGATTGAAGTTTTAACAAGCTAAGCCTGATACTGTAATTAAGAGCATGTAGGCACACTCCAGCACACTTGCCAAGAGCGCGAAGAGTCCAAAAAGTCCGGTAACCTTTTCCTGAGTAACAGGACAACCTGTATTCACCTCAATGATGATAAAAAAGATTTAAATTAAAATTGGATAAACTGCAGTATTAACCAGAATGTGTATTAATACCAACGCTATTTTAGCATGCCGCTAGTGTTGTTTTATAAATACATATATATGTGTTTTTATAAATAAGCCGCACTGTAGATTGTGGTTGGGAAATAATTGGGGGAGCTAGAAAACTGGACATCTTTATAGGTGGAAAGGAAGCTCCTGGAACTTTTGATTCCTGAAAAGAAATAGTTATTTTGGTGTTTTTTATTAAAACACCATAGGTGTTTTTGCTGTAATAAACAGCAGTGAAACAATTCACAGTGTTGACATCTAAATAGTCATCTTTTATGTTTCTAAACTGAGTCTCTGCAAACTCGGGATTCAAGTTGCACGGGCTTACATTCACTCTGTCTCATCAGTGGTACCTTCTCAAACGAAGGGTTTTCAAGGGAGAAGCATACTTTACTTACGCTGTAACTGATCCTTTATTTTCATTACACTTGTGGTGATTCACATCTTTACCATAAAACTTTCTCTTGCTCAAGATAGTAGAAATGGTGGTATTGTGGTCAGTTTGGTGGTTTTTTGATACATATTTGATAAAGAGAGCTTTTTATTTTGGTCGTTGTTTAGCACCCAATCTGTTGTTAATAAAGTGCTACAGTTGAAGTAGAGAGAGAAAAAGCCGGCTTAATCTTCTGATCTGGAAGCCCAGTTCCAGGTATGTCCTGGATTGCATCAATGTCCAAACTCCCATGGAAACTTATTTTCTTTCCTTTGGAATGGCTGATGTTTGATTTGCCCCGTTCTTTAATTATGATGTTTCAGATTAAATATTAAATGTGGTACTTGGGGCTTCCCGTGGGTAAAAACATTCATGCCAAGTGTTCTGCGTTTAATAAAGTTCGAGTCCGTTTGACTTGTAAAGATTTTGTTTTCCAAATAATTACTATAAATACAGCTTCATATGCTTTTTGTATGCTATTAAAAATAAGGGAGATATAAAAATATTTATGAATATCTTTCAGGTGGTCCTGAAGGGGGATAACTCAACTCAGTTAGTGCAGGATGACCAAGTGAAAGGACCTCTAAGAGTATGTATACTGCATGCTGCCTTTTTTTTAAATCACATAATTAATTTGTAAAATTCTACATTTTGGTGCTGTCTATGTGAGTACCTGTTCTAAAGAGTTTAGAACAGGAGGAGGCTTATTGCTTTAGATTAGATTGATTATGAGTGATTAGTCTTAACCCTTGCGGTTTCTAGAGGCTGTTTATGCTTCTCCATGTAGTAAACTTTATATGGAAGCAGTTTTGCATGCACAATGATTATTTTATCTTCTTACAAGACTGAAAACTTCTTGTAAGTAATGAAACTTTTAAACTTCTTTATGAGTAATGGGGAACTTAATTATGAAGCTAAGCTCAAGCCCATTGGACAATAGTGAATATGATTCCTCCAAATGCGTTTTAAAATACTTCCTGTATTTTACATAAAAGATGTGTCAATATGTATTTCTGTGTGTTACGGCTGTCTGCTAAAATACATAGCTGCACTATAAATCATTGAATGCAAATAGAGCTCTTTAGTGATCAGCATTTTTGCATTTGTCTTTTCTCTAGCTACTGCAGGAACAGCGATGCATGTTGTAGTCTGCTACTGAAATTCTGATCTGGCTGACAGTATAACAATGTTTTAAGTATAAGAAATAGTAATTGCGTGCACATCAGTAATAATTACTTTGATTGAATATTTGAATATTTATTTCCAATTAGCCCTCTATTGTTTCTTGTGATGATGTAAGTCATGCTGAAATTAGATGTTCTGAGTTTCTTACTGCTTTACTGTCTACTTGCAGTGCAGCGTTCATGCTTAAGGACCTTTGTTCTTACCAGCTAAGTAATTCAATTTTACAAAGTAACATTTAGCTAAAATGAGGCTTTAAAAAAAAAAAAAAAAGTAGCTTGCTGGATGAATTAATGCCTCCCTGTGTTTTTCTCCATTTTGTGGGTTTGGGATTACATGTAACCTTGAGATACTCCTTTTTGCAGGTTGGTGCAATGGTTGAAACCAAAATGCCCGATGGATCCTTTCAAGAAGCTGTTATCAGCAAGTTGACAGATGCTAGTTGGTATACTGTAGGTGAGTAGCCACATTGCTTTCCTTTACAGTCTCTAATCTTTGAACAATATATTTCTAATTATAGCTAATAATGTAAGTAATTCTATCTTGCATGGTAAGATCAGAGATACGTTTTGTAGGGAACATTGTAAGGTCTTCCACGTCTTGTTTCCTTATCCATTTAAAAATAGGATAATAATTACTTGATAGTCAGAGGGGCTGTTGTGAAGATAGTTGCAGGGCTGAACAATCAAGTTTTACTTGGCAATACTGACATTAGTGTCGCTGGAATTCAGAATAACTTTTGCAGATTTTAAGACGTAAACCTGGTAATTGCACTTCTAGCTGAAGCTTGTGGCATGTAACAAGTGACTGAAACGCAAGCCGCCTTTCACTGTGTGCAGCCTTGTACGCAAGAAAAACATTGGTAGCACTGCTCCGTGCTGTGTAGGGTTGTGGGTTTTTAAAGAAACAGTAGAAGAAAGGATTTTATTTTTTCTTAAGAAAAGAATTGACATGTCATATCTTAAAAACAAAAGAGGGGACATTCGCTTATAAATAACTGCTTGCTTTAAAATAATTTTCAAATAAAGTGAAATAGAAAATGACTTTGCTTCTCATGTTAGAGGCTCAGGCACTTTTCAGTTATTGAAATAGAAACCTCAATGCAGGAGCAGCGAGATAAATTTCTTTATTTTGAATAATTAAATTGCTTATTCTGATGTCTAGATTTTTCTGGAACAGCTTTAAGAGCAGACCCAGCAACATTCAAGTAATACTAGATAAGCAAATTAAAAGCCCACATTATTTGGATCAATGAGCTTTGCAAGCACCCATCCTTTTTTGCACAAAACCTTTCTTACAGCACTGAGGTGTTATACTTGCTAACAGTGGCATGCATGGAACATGCTCCTCTTAATTGTCTTGTAGATGCTACTCTTCGGCATTGCTTTTGAGATTGGTATTTGTAAATTGAAACTGGTTCTTACTAGCTGCCTTGTATACTGAATATATTCAGCTTTACTTCATACTCTTTTGTACTTTCTTGAGGAGTCTTCTATTGCATGAAGCGTCAATTATTTTGATTCATTAACCCCTCTTTTAAGATACAAAGATATTTTCAGTAAGCCAGCATTTCCATTGCAGTAGGTGAGGTTATGTTGTCTTTGATCAGATCAGGATAAAGCTCTCACTGCAGACAATTTGGAAGGATTTATCACTTTATGATTGTTATTGTTACTGCATACTTGAAGCCGCTTGACTTACCAGTTGACTAAGCTCAGTGCTTTTTGAATTTTTCTTCAAGATTATAGCATTGCTGTAAAATTGTAGATTCAGCTGTAAAATTGTGGTGTATGGCAGGTCAGGGAGGAAAGGCAGGATTATTTTGGAGTGCAGAAGACTTAAAATGTACTTGGTTTAGTACATACTCAATGAAGAACACTGGACCTTTAACTTAGCTTTATATTGACTTAGATGTTCACTGTTCTGATACAGAAGAGGCAAGAAACACCATCTTGCACTAGTAAATTCATGGTTTATGTATTAGCATTTCCATTTTAAAACTTATTTTAGTTTTAAAATAGCATTTTTAGTTAATTCTGTTTGAATTTGGACCACAATATTTACATCAGTAAACCAACCCTACATATTCCTGCTTCAGTGATTAGAAAAGGCTTTAAACTATTAATAGCTAAAACAAATGTATTCATCTTCCTACATTTGACAGGTGAACCTTAAATCTCCTGGTTTGGGAGTGAGTTTTGTCTCTGTCTTTTTTCTTTTTGTTTTCTTTTTTTTTTTTTTCCTTTCTCTTTTGAGCAGTACACTTCTACCAAAAGTCTTTACTTGATGAGCAGGTGGTTTGAACAGTGAATACTGTGTTAGTGGATTGTTGTTTAGATTTAACAAGTTGATGAACTCTCCCCGATAACGTAGGAAGTGAATCATGCACGCCATGATTTTTACTTGATACAATTATTAAAGTGCAGTTTCTCAGGAACTTGAACTAATGGATTAATTTATTACTGTCACTTTTTCCCCAAAAGTATTTTTGACAGGTGGGATAGGGAAAATAAACTCCTATGTTTGCCATGTGTGAATGTATTAAGTCTGCTAGGATTTTGTAAAAAATTTGGAGCTGGAGGTTTGGAGGGGATTTAAATAATCTTACAGTAAGTTAACAGGCTGTACTATAATATGAAATATAGAGTATCTATACCTATGGCTACAAAAATACAATTGCAACACACTGGAATTGTATTTAGATCTTAGGAACATTTTTGTGAGTAGTGTGGAGTGGTGTGCTTATTAGTTTTGAAAGTGCAGGTAACATTGACCAAAGTAAGATCATGAAATTTGTGTCATAAAAAAAATTGTTATTTTACTTTTAAAATTGGGGAAATGTTCGAAGTTGAGTACAAAAATGTTGAGATGTGAAAAATAAGCCTTTTATTTTGTCTGCTGCTTCCATTCTGTCTGTAGACAGTTTTGGAAAGATATTAGGTGTGTATTCATCTTGCTGTGGAGCAAATACAGTTGAATTGGTTCCTTTTTAATAGATGGCGGGTCGTACTTAGCAGTCTTACTGCTGCAAAGCTGAAGAGTTGAGACGAAAGTGGATTAAAGGGCCTTTAGGTTTCTAGAATGTCTTCCTGAATGTGGTCAGGCTTGAGATGGAAAGCACAAGGGAAAGCTTGTGTTTCAGTAGTACATGCCACTGCTATTTATTTTCTATGTTATGTAGCATCTCTTTCTCTGTGATCTAAAAGTAGACTGATATGGATAGGGAAGCCAGTAAGATACAGCCAAACATTTTCAATGTATTAAGGACAAATACCTAAAAAATCCACCAGAACAAATGGCATGCATGTGTATTGGGAAGTAATGAGGTTCGTCTTTGCAAATCAGGTTCTCTTTTTTCAGATAGTTATCTAAATAATAAGAAAAGTTATCTAAATAAGAAGAAAAGTCAGCAGAAACAACTTCACTTTGTTCGATAAGGTGAACCACTAGAAATCATGGAATCATGGAATGGTTTGGGTTGGAAGGGACCTCCCAGCCCATCCAGTTCCAGCCCACTGCCATGGGCAGGGACACCCCTCACCAGCCCAGGGTACCCAAAGCCCCATCCAACCTGGCCTTGGACACTGCCAGGGGTCCAGAGGCAGCCACAGCTTCTCGGGGCACCCTGTGCCAGGGCCTCACCACCTTCACAGGGAACAATTTCTTCCTAATATCTAATGTATCTAAACTCTTGTAGTTTAAACCCATTCCCCTTGCCCTGTCCCTCCCTGCCCTGTAACCACCCCCTCCTCGTCTTTCCTGGAGCCCCTTTAGGTACGGGAAGGCCACAATTAGGTCTCCCCGCAGCCTTCTCTTTTCCAGGCTGGACAAGCCCAGCTCCCTCAGCCTGTCTCCAGAGCAGAGGGGCTCCAGCCCTCGCATCATCTCCGGGGCCTCCTCTGGACTCGCTCCAGCAGCTCCATGTCCTTCTTGTCCTGGGGACCCCCGAGCTGGACGCAGCACTGCAAGGGGGGTCTCGGCAGAGGGGCAGAATCCCCTCCCTCACCCTGCTGCCCACACTGGGGTTGACGCAGCCCAGGACACGGGTGGCTTTCTGGGCTGCCAGCGCACACTGCCAGCTCATGGTGAGCTTTTCATCAACCAGCACCTTCTCCTCAGGGCTGCTCTCCATCCATTCTCCACCCAGCCTGTAGCTGTCTTGGGATTGTGCCCATGCTCGTCTAGGACCGTGCACTTGGCCTTGCTGAACTTCATGCAGTTTGCACGGGCCCACCTCCTGCCTGTCAAGATCCCTCTGGGTGGCATCCCTTCCCTCCTGCGTGTTGACCGCGCCACACAGTTTGGTGTCATCGGCAAATTTGTTATGTTGAGTTTGCTGTGGTAGGTGACTTTGCCACCAACATCACAAAGGAGCCACAAAGATGATCAGTTATCACATACCCAAAACAAATAAGGATTATTTATATTGTAGCTGCCATTGAATCACTTTGTCACCTAATTTTGTGTAATGATGATGTTAAAGTAGCCATTTAATTGTATTGAAATTTTCAGCTGTGATTTGGAAATACTTTTGAAATTGCCTTTGAAATTCAGCTTTTCCTTGTAAGTAGGTGAAGAAACAAAAGCCATTTGGAGGGAAAGTTTAACAATGTCTGGAAAATGCCATTGCACATGTCAGCCCTCTCATCTGCTCAGTTGCATCTGAAGTGAGATGACAGTAATAGTGGTTTAAGTTCTTTGGATAACAAATGGGTCAGTTGGATGTTTTAATCTTTAAAATGCAATTATTTAAAATGAACTTACTTAATTTACAAATTTTAAGGTGCTGCACTGATGCTTTTGAAGTGCTGAATATATTGCTAGGTGATAATTGCGTGGAATTAGAATGGTCTATCAGATCTGCTTTCAGCTGAGCCAGGCTTGAATTATGGCTTACTTAGTGTGCCGTCCACCTGATTCTCTGTTAACTTGTAAAATGTTTCAGGTAAATACTGAAATAATGGCTGAAATGAGTAAAAAAACCAAAACTAAACAAAATCCAGACAACACCTTATTTTACTTTTTTCACATTCTCTGGAATCTCACTAGCAGTACGAGCATTTCAGAAAACAGAAATCCTCATGTATGTGTTCTTTAAGAAAACACCTTTGTATCCCTTCTGTACAGAACTAGAAGTGATGTAATGTCTATGTAAAAATGAGAAGCAGCATTTCAACTGAGCAAGCATCTGAAAAGTTGCTGTTAGAACAGCCTTTTTTTATTCCACGTGAAAAGAAAAATGTCACCTCTCTTAACGAATCTCAGGTCAATAATCTGTATGCGCTTAGATCTGTTGTTAAGTGTGTGTAATTTAACCATATCTACAACTTTAAGCAAAAGAAAAAAGAGATCAAATACACTGAGCTTGGTGCCTTGTATTTTGCTAGATAAAATCACGGAGAAGTTTTTTCTAAAGAGAGAAAGAGAAAACGTATATTAACTTTCTGTATTTTTTCCTCTGAAATGAATAGGAAATAGGGACAAGAAAACTAAAACAGTGAGAGGTGTTTGCAGTTTCTGGCAGACCTTGCTGTCAACAGGAGGGCTTTATATACTGTTTAGAGTGAAAGGGAGTGTGAATCTTTATGTTTTGAGACTAAAGGTGTTCAGGCTTTCAGGCTTCATCTAACACTTTTATGTAAGAGAAGACCTGTCTTTTCCCGTTTTAAAAGTTACAGCGATACGGCAAAATATTTTAACAAAAATAGTAAAGAATTTCTTCTTCGCATTCTTCTCAACACTGTGTGAGTCTGCAAAGCCAACAGAGTTTTTCCTTTTTGGCTGTAGTACGATGTTGTACATCAACCTGGCCAAACGTTGGCTGTGCCGTAAAGCCAGGCGCCGCTTCCGAGCCACCTCTGTGACCCCCATACCTCTGCTTGTGCTGCTCTCCAGCCTGGCGTGCTGGTAACTGCCTCCTGTCACGCAGTCACTGTGGCTGTTTGCAGGGAACGCCGAGTGTGTGGCTGAGAGGAGTTAGGTACCTGAGGGCTCGTCCTTGTCCAAGCGAAGTTTTTGGTAATCTGCTTGAGGCGTTCTGGAAACGAAATGTAGTCTCAGCCACCAGTTGCATCACTGGGGTACCCCGTTTAGGAGAACAGGTAGCAGGAATAAAAGGTATTACGTGTTTAGTTCTAGTCCTCTCTCATGTTGCGTGGGTTTTGAAGATTCTAGTTCATAATTCTAGGAGTGTTTATCAGAAAATGAACCAACAGTGATGTCCTAGGACTTTCAGGAGCAGGGTTCCTAACAGGAGCTATTTATAGTCACATTTTCCTATTTTAAAAAAACTTTTCTGATGCTGTGTGGAGGTATCTGTGCTAACAGGAAAAAATTTACTTGGTCCTGGCAGTCCTACAACTTTAAGCTCCTAACGTGTCTTATTGCTGTGTGAAGGGTGATAACAGCTATCAGTGCCACCACTTAGAATTTGAACAGCACACGTCTTGTAGTGCGTGCAAGGCTCCAGTCACGTTTGTGTGGCCGGTTTGACCAGTTCTTCCCAGCATCCTGTTGAGTTCTACGTCCCAGAAGCATCACTTCATCTTCAGGCTGTGCATGTGTCATCCAGGAATCCAAAACCACAAGTGTGGCAGGGGAACTGTCCAGTTGTCCCCACTTCACTGGTGCTCTGTACTACCCTAGCGCATCACAAATCTGTTCTTTCTGTCTTCAAAATGCTGCTTGGCTGGATTTTGAGGACACCCTGTGTTTTCCTGGGGTCCTTCCATGGGCCATATTGGTCCAGTGCCCTTGTGGCACGTAGGAACTGTGCAATAGTTGCGTTGCTTTCCAGAGAATCTAGAAAAAAAGAATAGCACCACATTTTGCACTTAGGTATGTTTACGCAACGTGCAGGTAGAGGAGCAGATGTGATGGTGAAAAAGTGTGTTAACTGAACCTTGTCATGAATCAAGTAGGTAGAGCCTTTATTTATAAAACCACCCTTGTTAGAATGTGGACTGAGCGTTAAAAAAAAATTTAAAATTGCGTACAAGCAATACGGTGGGGAAAGCAAGGAGGTAGAATTTTTTGTCTGTAATCTCTTTATATGTGACAATAGTAAGATTACTGTAACATCTCAGAAAAAGCGTTTCAGACAGTGGGGTTTTTGTTTGTAAGGTGATATTCTTCTGTGAGTAGATACAAAGGTTGCATTTCTGTTTTCGGGGGTATTTCATATCCACTTCTGTAGCGGAATTGAAGCTCAGTTAAACTTTTTTCTTTTTTTAAATTGAGTTCTGTAGCCTCTTCAGTAGCACAATGCACTGCAGTATCTTGCTCTTAAGCCCTCTTACAGTGATGAATCAGTAGTTAGTACAGTCCTTGTCTACAAGGTCATTCAACAAGTACTGCATGACTCTTGGTACTTTCTGTATTGTTCCCGCAGCTGAAAAACAGAAATCTGCACACCTTGCCCACGTTCATCAACACGTTCATAGCTAGCGTCTCTGATAGTTCACAAATTACTACTTTGTCATCCAGCTAGTAAAAATAGTGGAGGGAACATAGTAACACTGGAGCAGCTTTTACTTCTTGTTACGTACTTTTATTGTCTTGGTAGGTTTAAAAGTTTCTGAATGGGATGAGGAATGAGAAATGTTTACTTGCTGTGTGGTGTAGAATCTCCCCTCCTTTGGGCAGCAGCGGTACCGTAACTTGTTGGATCTGAAGTTAGCGAGCAGATGCAGCCTTAAGGGCTGTTTTCCCAGTTCACTTGCCTGTTACAGGGCTGCCTTGTTCTGGCAACACTGATTGCTCTGTGTGTAAGTAATATCGTAACTATTATGAGGATGTTATCACTGGTGTCCTGTTATGTTCTCCTTTTTTCTTTCTCTCTTTTTTTTTTTTTTTGTTTAAATCTTAGGAATATTTCTAACCAAGATGTAGTTAAACTTTCTTCAAATTTCTTTCAAATTTCTTCACGGTTCCTAAAAGTGATTTTGATTAGTCAACTTGTTAATATTTCTTATATAAATAATAGAGAACCACTGTGCAGACAGCGTTTTTGTGAGGACAGGATTAGTATTATTTTTGTTAATGTCATACACAGGCCTACTACAGACAGGGAATGGAAGATACCCACTCATCAACAGAGAGTTGGAAGTTGTGCTGTTTAATGTGTTTTTGAGGTACTCAACTTGTAATCGAGAGAAATTTTTTTCTAACTTTTGGGAAGTCTCGCATCGATTCCCACTGGAAAGCTTTGTTTTTCTGTCATAGGTTTGGGTTGCCAGGCTTCCACAAACAGTAAAAAAAATCAATTCTGTTTCTTTCCTGTCATCAACAAGGTTGGGATGCAGCAAAATTCTGAAATTTTCTGTTTTATTTGCACTGTTCAAATATGCTCTGTGTGAAGTATATTGAATTTCATTCTTGAGACTAGAACAAGTGTTGTAACAGAGAGTGTTCCTCCAGGTTGTGCCGCTTTTGTGTCATCTTTTTTCCCCTTCTGTCAGTGTTCGTCATTAAGCGACTTATTTGGAAGAAAGGCCTCTGGCCAGCAGAAACTTTGCTTTTCTTTCTGTCATTCCTACTTTGTTATGTTGACTCTTGAATAGTAGTATCTAGGTTTCTGGCTGGTGTGTATCTTTCTCTTTCCAGAAGTATTTACTGAAGTAGTCAGCTGGTACGTTGTGTTTCCCCATCAAGTACGTGCCCGCTACAAGATTAGGCAACGGTAGTACTTAAAGGGCTTCTGCTTTTGCATACTTTTGGAAGGACAGGATTCTAAGTTCCTCTTCTTTATCTTTAAATATCGTGGCACTGTAAACACATCTTCTGATGACTACATTACGTGTGTTTGGGGGGATATCTCCCTGTCTTCCATTCCTGTTTCCTTCCCTCTTCAGCACAACCGATGCTGTTCAGTAAATTCTTTCAGATGTAATACGACCTCTAGAATTTCTGCTGGTGGAGAATTTGGAGTTGTAACAATAACCTATATAAGGAACGATATGGTGAGCAATACGTGTTATTCAGCATTAACAGGTTTTCATTTGTCTGTTTGTTACTACTAGACATTTTAACAAGAGTTAAATAGTCTTGCTTGTGGATGAGGTTAAAAAGAGGAATGAATTTGCAGCTTATACAGTCGTGTTAAGTTCTTCTGACATGACTGCTATCATAGTATCAAAGTATCGCGCAGCCAAAAAATGTGCCCTCTGCCCCACTGCTTGTATTTATGAAATCCTTAATATACAATACTGCACATTGTAAAGGCGTTCTCTTAAAGCCTCCTAGGACCAGCATTAAAAAGTCATGCGTAGGGTGGCAGTAACATGAAAGGTACTCTGGTGAA
This sequence comes from Psophia crepitans, assembly GCA_013399095.1. Classification (NCBI taxonomy): domain Eukaryota; kingdom Metazoa; phylum Chordata; class Aves; order Gruiformes; family Psophiidae; genus Psophia; species Psophia crepitans. The sequence continues at coordinate 13,645 of VWZZ01002750.1, forward strand.
GTAGATTTTTCTTAAGTGTGATGGAAACCACAAGGCCTACTTAATTTAAGTAAGTTATGTATCTTTAAAGGTGCTGAGACTATCAGTGGGTGTTTCTGATTACTTTTTCAGTAAAGCGCAAACAAGTGATTTCCCCAGAAGAGAAGCAAGTTTAAAGTAGCTACAATTACAAAATATTTCATGCGTTGTGATTAACTGGAGAGCCTTCTTACTTGGCCCCACTTTAGGAATTCAAATAATTGATATTTTTGTATGAAAAAGGGTGCTATCCTTTCTCCTTTGACACTTTCTAAAGTGATCACTCATTTATCTAAGGAAATTTATTTTTTTATGCTGTTACATTACACGCTTTGTTGTTCCGCAAAGATGTTGTCTCGCTCTGAGTTGTGCAGCTATGTTGTCAGTTGCAGGTGCTGTTGCCTGTGTCCACAACATAAATTGTTACAGAGTGAGCACACAATTTCTTATATATCTAAAAACACTTCTGTGGTCAAAGATTAAGCTTCAGTTTATCCTTGAAGCATTTAAATGACTTTGAAATACCAAAAATATTAGTGCCTTCTGTTTCTGCCCCTCATGGTCTTTCTGCCTCTGCCCCTACTGGTCCCCCATCAAGACAGAAAATTAAATGTAACTGTCACTTCTCTATTAATCATTTTATAAAGGCAAAGTCTTTTTAAGTAACGATAGTGCTATGGTATTTCCTTCTATGGAAGGAATAACCACTGCTTGGGTTTGGTTATTGAGAATTCTGTTCTAATTGTCTAAAAGCATTTTCTGTACTGAGCAGGCGATGTCTGTAGGGATAACCACACAGACTTGATAAAAATTCTCTAGTTTTGTCGTTTGTGTGTGTGTATATGTATTTACCTTATATGAGACTCTCAGGAGGTGTATATATTGACTCTACTCTCTTAACCCGAATGAGGGGCGAGAGGGAGAGAAACTGCAGTCCTGGAAGAAAATTACCAAGGTAAAATGGAACATGTTGGACTTGATTACTTTGAAAGAATCACACACTCTGTCACTCTGCTGTGCATTTCCTTTGCCCCAGGCAGGACATTCTCACATGGCTGCTGAACAGAGATATTTTTCTACACTTTCATTTAACAGTTACACCGATTTCTTGGACTTATGCAGTTCAGGAAGGAGCTCTGAGAATTTGTGCTTCTCCGCCTTCATTTCTTGACGTTGTGTGATAACTGCCTGTCATATGAAAGAAAGTACTCTGTCCTTTCGGGAAGAGCAGCTTTCCTGTTAGGGGTGGAAGAGAGGTTTCAGAAGGGACTTTGTGGGTTTTTTGTTTTCCTTTTTGTAGTCCTCCTGGTTTAGTTCTGCAAAATCCAGAGTGGCCCAGCACTTTCCCTGTGTGGCAAGGGATAAGTCACTTTTGTAGAGGAGGCCAGTTCTGTACCTTCAACTACAGAAAACAGAAAGAAATGGCAGAAAAAGGTTTGATGCCTTTGAGGCACGGGTAGACTCATCTTCATTGAGGTGCAAAACCAGGAATAGGACTGAAAGCCTGACTGCCAAGCTCCGAAAGCATACTCATGTTTCATTGTATCTGGGTCTGAAGGATGATTAGGAAAACTTAATTATTCGGCATTAATTATTTTGTCTTCCATGTTGTTTTGTCCGTGAAGTGAAATATAAATTTATGGAGTTGACGCTTCTGCAGTTGGAATTAGGTTTTGCAATCTGTATTTGCTTCATATTGATCAAGAATATCTATTGAGGTGACTTTCAAAGTTCTAAGTTGCGTGTTTGTTGTAATTGAGGAAACCAGAATATCTCACACAGTTCTTGATTGTCATAATTTCCTGTGTGTCTTAATTTAAGTAGAGTTTTTAGTGTGTTTTATGAATGAATTTTGCTGAACGCTCAGTATTTATAAGATTGTATCTTTTAAGGATGAAAAAATTTTATGTGTCATCTGGTTTATGAGTGATTTGCTTGATTTCTTTCTACTCTGGTAACTGTAAATAGGTAGAACTTCCAAAATTGGGGATAAACTAGTCCGATTTTTATTTACTATCAAGTATCGGGTTCTGTTTGCTTATTTAAGTAAAGTTACCTGTTGCAAATCACTAGCCATTTGTCCCCTAAAATGATTATTTGTGAAAAATTTGTACTTTGACTTTAGTTCTGAATGTATTTGGCGAAGAATAATGATGGTAATCTGCTTCTAAGTCTCTTCAGAGCAATGAGAAATGACACACACTGCAGGGTGCACAGAACATTTTAAAAAAGAAACAAACATAAAACCCCAACCAGGCAAACCACCCTAAAACTTAAAAATATGCCAATGAAATACTATTATCAAAGTGTACAGAGAGCTGATGAGTGACACATTTGGAGTAGGTAATGAAGCTTAGATTTCAAAGGGGTGGCACCTTTTTTTAAGTATTTTTTTTTAATTAGTGCAAGCCTGTGACAACACTGAACTTCAGAATTATTTTGAGTGCTCTGGTTTTTGCACGTCACTGATCGGTGGGTACCAGAGCTGAGTGAGTAATGCTGAGGGGAAAGGCTCATAATTACTTTTCCCAGCTAGCACGAAGCGTCGCAGCGGTGGTTGCCTTGAGCTGTAAGTTAAACTAGAAGATTTTGAGAGTGACGTGCTGATGTTGGGGTTGATGGTCTTGCTAGTATTTATATTTTAAAAGTTTTGAAAATATTATTAACTAGTGTAGATAACCAGGTATATAGGTATCTGCTGTTCTTAAAATACTAGGTTTTTGGAGGGGGAAAAGTCAGTTGCATTGTGTGTATGAGTATTATAACAGAAGCCATTAAGATAATTCAGTAGTGGAGCATATCACAGCAGTATCTCTACTCTGAAGGTGGAGGAACCTTAAACCTTATCTCATCAAGCTTAATTAATTTTTTATTCATACCTTTTCATATAGTTGTTTTTGCAGTCTATGGTTTTAATCTAAGATTATAAGAATGTGTCTGTTCTATTTAGTTATTTGACAAATAAGTGTGTTTTCTTGCCACAACCAGTCTGGTTTTGCTAACAATACAAGTATTCGACATTCACGCAAGAGATTTGATGGAAGTATACCAAAATTAGCATACTGATACGCCCAACACTCTTGAATTATTTTTTTTTCCTAATTTATTTATAAGTTTGCTACTGGACAAAGCCTATTTCAGGTTGTTTAAATATAGACTAGTATTTTGCACTTTGACCCACACAAATAAACTTTTACCTTACTGGAATGCCAGACTGCAGCCACCTGGTCTCTGCTCTTTGAAAAGGGCCTGTTCACATGGCTCAGCCAGTGGGATCTGAGCCAGTGGGGGGGAATCAGTAACTTTTTTTTCCTTCTCTTCAAGGAAGTTTTCATGAAAAGGTTTTATTTAAACTGACTAAAGAGTGGATCTTTCTCAGGCAAAGCTTGCAATAGCCTTATAGCATTGTACTCTTCCTCAGATGTGTCTTGATGGAAATCAGTTCCCTCTCACTTACACATGAGTTTTAAGAGAACAGCATGTCTACCAAGTATTCTTTATAAATTTGTCAGATTTACAGTTGCAAGTTTCCAGTAGTCCTAGTCTGCACGGTATTGATAGTGTAGCAAAAACTATCACACACTTGTTTGTTTTTTTCCATTCATTTGTCTTTTTGTGGGGTTGTTTGTAGCAAGGGAGGGGATTAAAAGGTAACATAAGTAAGGAATAAGCGGACAGGGTAAACCCCTCTCCTTCCAAAATCAATCAAAACCCTGAGATTGTTAGATAACAGTACCTGGTATGCAGCCAGTAGCTATGGTTTGAAACATGCAGATAAGAGGTATGTCTGAATTGGACTATTGCATCCCAAAGCCTTATTTTATACTGGCTTGAATCTCTGTGTGCAAATATTATCTGTTCTTAGACTGGATGTTGAATACCACACTTCGTTCTGCTTGTGAACAACAGAGATGTTTAAGTGGAGGTTTTGAAAGTCGTGTTTTGGAGAACATTCTAGATTGCGAGATAAATAGTAGACTTGTTTTGTCAGCTTGGGAAAGAGATCTGATCGTCTTTTGCCAATGTGTTTTCTTGGCTTCATAATAGTTTTTGATGATGGTGATGAAAGGACCTTGAGACGAACTTCATTATGCTTGAAGGGAGAAAGGCACTTTGCAGAAAGTGAGGTAAGACAATGATGGACAATGAAAATTAAATGGTTGGTATGTTTGTTTATAATAAAAAGAAATTGCAAACTAATTTTGTTTCCTCTTTTTCCATGTAGACACTTGATCAGTTGCCACTAACCAATCCAGAGCACTTTGGAACTCCAGTTATTGGGAAGAAATCTAATAGAGGAAGAAGATCTTCTCTTCCTGTGTGAGTTTGATAGCGCTCTGTTGCTTTCCTTTCCTTTAGTGTCCTCAGCTAAAACTGAGGTTGTACCTCAGAAGCTGTAATGGTCTGGATGCTCTATCATCTGAGCTGCGGACACAGCCGATGGACTTGGGTAATTCTGTTCATGCAGGTGTGTTCATGTCTTAGCAGTATTTTGAAATTGATGGGGTTTTTGCTTGTAGTAGCCTCAAGAATGTTTATGCTTCTTACACATAATAAGAACTCATGTGTCAGAAATGCAGGGGTTTTGACCTTCTTTATATTGCACAAAGTCGGAAAAAAAAGGTGCTTTTAAGTTTCTGGGGTAGAGACCATTTATCTTTGCTTCCTGTCTGTGCACAATCAAATCCTGATTCATGCCTCCGATTCAAACATGATGCTGTTGTAAAATACTACTACTTGGAAATAATTTCTACAAAATTCCTTTTACTAAGTAAGTGCACTTAATATTTAAGTGTGTGTCAAGCAATTACAACTCTTAAAATTCTAATTTTATTTTTGAAGCTTTGCAGAACAGAGAGGATCTGGTTGTGAACTGTATTTGCTTTCAAATATTAACTTCAGACAAAAACTTTGAAATACCGTGTGTTTTAATAATTTAGTACTGAAGATGAAAAGGAAGAAGAAAGTAGCGAAGAGGAAGATGAAGACAAAAGGCGTCTCAATGATGAACTGCTTGGCAAAGTTGTGAGTGTGACTTGTAATTCTGAGAAGGCAGACTGGTATCCAGCTTTGGTAAGTTGCTCAAGACGTTGACATCTCTCGTGTCATACTACTACTATGGTCTTAGACAAATGTGTCGTCCGACTTGTTACATAGTTCATATAGCGGTTTTCCCGGATGGGATGGTTGCAAACTTCACAACTTCTACAGCAAAGTTGCGAACGTAGTCAGGCTAAGCTCTGCTGCTTATAGTTGCTAAAAACAAGTATTTTCTACAGTATCTATGAAGAACAGGAGAGCAGAGATTAACAGTTGTGTAGGAGTTACAGTTCTATGGCCTTAAGTCTTTCAAAACTGCATGTTAAATGATTGGTACGTAACACTATTTTTCCTCTAAAAATAGGATGCGTTGGGACTTGTGCTCTGAGGCTATTTAAGAGCAACTAGATTTGTGAATTTTAATTGCAGTGGAATTTTTACTTTTTTGTATTTAATGATTGCCTTTTTCCTTACACTTTCCACTTTATGAAATACTAGTTTCTTTCATGCTGGCATTTACAAAAATGGCCAATTACTCTAGCAGTAGATGTTGGTTATTGTTTTTATTTGACTATCTATATAGGGTACAGCTGTTTATTGCCATTGCTGATAATAAATATACTTGTACTTGAATTTATTTAATATATAGACTTGTATTATAAAGGTAGACGCTTTGCAGATTCTTTATACACCCGGAAAATTTTATGGATGCATATTAAAAGTTGCTTTCTTTAGATCTGTCTGTTTTCTAAAAAAACACAATTATTTGGAGCATTAAACCCCCAGGTTTGGTTCACTAATTTTTGCAGATTTTATTTACTTAACTATATCTTCTGTAGTCTTTTATTCTGAGTCTTCAGGGTTAGCTGGAATGAGCTCAGCTGTTACAATGTTCTAACTTAGTTTAAGATTTTATTTCCTTGTGTGAGTCTGGGATCAAAAGGTAGCTAACCACACGGGCCAGTTGCCTTCCCTTCCTTGAGAGAACATCATACTGCAGTGTAGGGTGAATAGCTGACACTGACTTACCCAGCTGTGTGCATCTCAGTTTAAAATGTGAAAAGTGGTATCATCATACACGTTCTGGTTGTTGTGTGTGCCTTTACTAATCACAGATTTTAATTTAACATGGTTCTGACTAGGGGGTTAAGTTACTGGAGGCCACGTACCTGTTCTGTTCTCCGCTCCCTGAGAAACAGGAATGTTTTATCTTGATTTTTTCGGGGTAAAATTTCTGGCACATCTGAAAGGGATGGCACAGCTTCCACTGAGTCCTGGTAGATCCCGAAGTTCACCTGCATTTGACATTGTCTGTCTGTGTACGGTCTAAAGCAAAATGTAAACTTGTGCTGTGTGTGGTAATACAGATACTGCCAATGCATTTTAATCACCTTTTTAGACTTAGAGGTGATACTGCTGTGGAAGGATGTGCTGGATTCCACACTGGCTTGTATTATCCAGACCTCCAAAAAAAAACAACCCAGACCCAAACTCCATACTGCTTACCTCTCAGTTTGCATGCCAAAGATCAGAAGCTGGTATAAAATGAGTGGGTCTGACTTTTTAAGTAGGTGCCTTAAACAGGCTTTGTATGAATGAGGGAAAAAAAAAGCAGAGTGAATAAACAGGATCCCATGAAGTCACCTCTGTAGAGTAGTTCTGAGTTTACAAATGAAACTGCAAACTTTTCTGGCTTGTACATCACAAGTAAAGTTAACAGTTCGAAGTAAACTGCTTCTTGACATTTGTCATTCTTGGTCTTAGTAATATAAATTGGAGTAGGTTTCTTTTCTCAGAAATGGAAATGATAATAGAAGAAACAGGAAAACAGCAGTTTTCCTGCTGTCCATCTTTCTTTCCTTTCAAGATCAGCGCTTTTTTTTTTTCCTTAAAAAAAGTGTTTTATTTGAAACTTCAGGTTGTGTCTCCCAGCTGTAATGATGACGTCACAGTGAAAAAGGACCAGTGTTTAGTTCGATCCTTTGCAGATTCCAAATTGTAAGTAATAGCTTGCTTTCATTAGATGTCTATGGGAGAAAAATGCAAAGCTAATTACGTATTGCTTCTGAAGAAGTTGTGTCTTCTGAAAGGAAAGCGTAGGATTTGGTGTATTGTTGGTTGTACACGTTTGTCATTCATGGTCTGTTTCCAGCCAACAACTTCTGCACTTACCCACCTTTACATTGTGTGTACAGATAGAGTTCATTGGGTTAGTAAAGTTTCTGGTATTTCCCCGTTTCAAAAAAATCAACAACTTTGGAAAAAAACCCAGGTGTTAACAGTTTAGATGATTCCTGTTCTTTTGAAGTGTGAGTTTTGGTTCTAATTATTTCCCTTAATGTCTTAATTATTACGTCTTTATGGGTGTCTGTTGTAGTAGCTTGGAAGTCTGATTGAATCGTTACCTCCAGTGCCCAGATGTCCATTGCTGTTTAAATAGCAAAGTTTAAGAGAGTTTAATTTTAAATAAAGAAGTGAATTTCAAGTAACTGTTTACTTAAAAGTTTTACAGAATTTGAACCAAGATTCTTGGGAAAAGAAAGGTCCTATTAGTGCACCCTCCACAACAGGGGGGAAAGGAAGAGAGAGAGATGTGTGTCTTATGGAATAATATATTCAAAAGAATATGAAGATGGTTTTTTAAAGCTGTTTCCCATTATTTCTCTTCATCCTTACTTCTGACACATCTGTCTCAATATATTGTTACTGAAAACTTCCTTGCCAGAGGCCAGCTGTCACCCCTCTCTCTCTCTTTCTTTCAAAGTGAACAGTTTGTGATTTTTTTAACAGCTGTGATTTTGAGTAGGGTGCGAGTACTTGATTACTGAAATGTATTTCAAGTAACTGAAGACTTAATTTGTTTTGGCCCCTTAATGTAGACATGTATCCTCAGCCTTCTAGATAAGTCTGGTTCTTTGTATACTGAAGGTAGAATGTTATTGGAAAAGCATGCAGACTTGCTCTGTTTTACTTTTTTTTCCCTGTAGTCTTATGGCTTTAACTTCAGAAAATGGCGGCCTCCAATTCCTGAGGTTTTACTCCAGTTTTTCTGAAATAATGAAAGAAGAAAAAAAATCTTATTGTAATAACTCACTTGTAAGGCTTTCCTTGCAGGTTGGTTAGCATTTCTATTGTAGTAATTCAGTAACTGAGTATTCAGTATGACTTTAGAACAGAGCAACTTCCATATATTGTGCTGTGAGAACACTTTTGTGACTTTAAAAATAAAAATCAACTATTTACGAATGCAGATGTGTGAATTTGGCTTCACCGTTGTTCTGTGCTAGTAGAAATGCTTCTTTATTCTTAGCTAGATTGCTATTTTGGGTAGCAACTACTGATTGGTGTGAATATTTTCAATTTAGACAATGTTTTTTGCCTAAGTAGAGTATTTTACCTTTGCAAATTTGTGCAGGTTAAACATTTAAAATAAAGAAGCTTTACAAACTTTTTCTTAATAATTTAATTACAAGGCTTCTCTTAGTGTCTGAATTTCAGAGAAAGATTGGAAACTTATTTTGGTTTTGAATCTTGTATTAGGACCTACAATAACAAATTGCATTTAGTTGTTAGAAAGGACCTTGAAAATTTTAGAAATTGCTGTTTTTCTAAGTGAAACATTTGCTTTACTGTGATTTAAAAATAATAACAGAACTTTACTCTTTTTCAGTTACTCAGTAGCAAGAAAGGACATTAAAGAACTAGATGTTCAGAACTTGCCAAAATCTGAGTCCTCTCCTAAAAAAGGTAAATTAGAATGAATTCTAAGTATTCAAAAAAAAGTAATCTCTTGCAATGATGCTTTTAACTTTGATATAGCCGCCTTATTCTTAAAAATTGCACCTAGAAGAATTGTTATTTGATTTTTATTTCCTTCTTTTGATCCACTTCAAGTTCAGAGAAAATGAATAGAATATTTTCAAGGTAGAGTATTTGAAATGTCGTTGAACAATGGAATATGTAGTTACATCTCCTAAAACAAAAAAAACAAAAACAAAACCCCAAAACTCTTTGTCTTTACATTACAAATACCCAGACGGCAAGGTGTAAACTTTATTAGAACGGCCTGCCTCTGATTAATGTTTGATTTAAAAATATAATTACAGAACTTGATTTCTGAATGGATGGATGACAGGCCTACAGTAATCCATCTTTTTAGTGAGACTGTAAAATGCCAGATTCTCCCTTTAATGTAAATAGTTGTTACACTTTTAGTGTTGTTTCTTCCAATCAGACCTCAAAACAGAGAAGTTGTTAAAGAGAAATTTTTAAAATATATAATAAACCAAAACCAACACCCCCCACAACCACCACAGTTCCTCCAGTTCAAGTAACGATGTGGAACAGCTCCTTAACAAGTAAAGATTGAACATGACACTCACAAATGAGAGCTTGAGGTGGTTTTGATTGATTCGTGTAATTCTTAATGATTTCTCTTCTACTTTCTTCTTATTAACTGTTTTACAGTACAAGAACTTTAGAGCAGCCAAAAAAAAATGATCAGATGCCAGGTTTGAGATGAATTGATGAAAGGGCCTTTTTTCTGTGCAGAATGTAATTGGGTTGTGACGTTCATTGCCAGGAGGGAGTATTGGGGAACCAAAGGTACTAATGGTTTAAAAAAAAAAAAAAAGAGTTTAGACAAATTTCCTGAGGTTGCTCTATCAACAGCTAACAAAAACTGGTGCCTTTTCTTCTCCGGCAGCATTGTGAATAGTTCATTGGAATATGTCCCTCTTCTGGGTGTTCTTCTGATTCCTCTTTATTAAAGTCTTTTATTGCATCTGGGGGACATGTTTTGGGGTTATCTGGGTTTGTTTTGCTTTGTTGTTTTCCCCCCTGGAGCACCTCTTCAAGGAAAAGAATTTGAGGTATTCCCATTGTACAAGAGTGACTTCTCCCCATCCCATCGCTCCCTTGCTCATTAACGTAACATCTCTTTAGGCACAAACAAAGTAATTGTATTTTTTTTTCGCAATCTAAACTTTAAGCCATGAAGATACTTTGAAAAGAACAAAGTACTTGATCTCTGATGGCTTCGCTTTTTGAGATAGAGACAAATACTGTACTAAAGCTTTCATACAGAAAGAAAACGGTTCATAGTTGCACGGAGTATAGGTGGATACGTGTGGGTGCCTGTCTTTGGTGCTGTTCACCCACATAGGTGTAAACCTTAGCAGTGTTCATGGGGACCTACGCCTAGAAACTGCTGGACGCTGTGTGTGGGTGGAAGCTCTCAACTCCTTGGTTTGCTGATACTTGATTGTTAGAATTTGGCAGTCTCGAACCATAAAGCGTGTAAACCGAGTGTTTACAGCTGAAGTATCTATTTTATCACTTAATTCCATTTTGGTTTAAGTTGGCATTGTAATTTAGGAGAAGGTGGAAAGGAAGTTAATTACGCTTTGTGAGTGAGCACTGCGGACGAGGTAAAAGCGGGGCCCTTTCTTCTATAGGGCTACAGGAGGCAAACACGTTTCTCAGCACAAAGGGTGTTCCTCGGCACTGGAAAATGGACATCAGTGAAATTCTGGAGTCCTCTAGCAGCGACGAGGAAGATGGAGCTGCTGCAGAAACTGATGAAGAAGAAGAAAAGAGAGAAGAGAAAACCGAAGAAGTAGTGGTGAGTCTGAGCAATTTCAGTCGTTCCTCAGAGGTAATTTGAACTTGCCTGCCTGAAGGTCCTGCACTTGCTGGCGTTTTACTCTCAGACTTAGGTTACTCACTTCAGCGTCTTTTCAGACCAGCTCATCTTCCCTTTGCTACCAGTTGTCTTTGGTAGGATTTGGGAGCGCTGGCAGATTGCCTTCTGTTATCCAGTGCCGAAATTGGAGACAAATCTCAGAAATTAAGAATTCGAGGCAGAGACGAGCAATTGAATCAGTCTGGGTCAGAGGGCGAGATGTAACCAAAAAAATTGATGCTGAGCCTAACCAGTAGTAATCCAAAGTTAAATAAAACTACCTTTGTATTTTTCTTTTGCACTCAATATGTAGCTTATATAAAAGTAACTTGTTTCTGAAAACCGTAGTTTCATTAAAAAAAAAGAAGAAGGACAAACTATTAAAGCAGAAGCAATAGGCTGACTGCAGGCGTGAGCTAACGCGCAGGCACTATGCAAGAGCCGTACAGGCAATTACCTCTGTAACCAGTCAGTTTTTCTTAACACGAGTGTTACTGGCTGGGAGCTGTAGAGTGAAATGGTACGGCGTGGAGGGACTTGGTGTTTAATCTTTGCAGCAACATGTTTTTCTTTCGAGAAGCCAAGGGACAAAGCTCCTTAAGTCCAACCGGTGAAGCCACGGACGCCATAGCAAGCACTGGCATCAGCAGTTTTAAGGCTGAAACAAAGTTAGCCAGCTTCTCCATGTCATCAAAACCGTATTTACAGTTTCCTTTTATTCCTGCTACCTGTTTTTAACCTATTTGGCAGTACCTTGACGTTCTATTTAGGAGTAGGGGGAGGGGAGGCGGGTTTGGTCGTGGCCTTGGTTCGTTTTGGTGTTTTTCCTGGCGGTGCGAGTTTCCCCAGCACCCTCGGAACCGTTCCTTCCTTTCCATAGCAAATAACCCAAGTGCCGTTTATCTGCCGAGGAAAAGCCCCGACCCCGTTTCCCTTCGGCTTCCCCCGCAGCGTGCGGTTTTGTCAGCCCCGGATCGCAGAATGGCCGTTCGGGCTCGGAGGCGGCCGGCAGCGTTGCCGGGGCAACCCGAGTGTGTGCCGGCAGCGCGCGTGCGCGGGGGGGGTGTGGGGTGTGTGTGTGAGAGCGTGTGTGGCGGGAGGGGGGGAGCGGAGCGGGCGCTGGAGCGGAGGCTTGGCCGCCGGCCAGGGGAGGTTTGCCAGATGCTTTGCAATGGGCTGTCTCTTTTCTTTGCCTTTCATGTAATGTCTGATTTTTTTTTATGTGTATATATGTAATTATTATTTTTTTTTTTTTATATATGGAAGAGAATGTAAGTAATGCCGTGTAACTGCGGATGGCGTGCAGGGAGAGAGAAAGCGAGGAGGTATTTGGAAAGTCAGGCTGAAATATGTCCAGGCAGTGGGCAGATTAGATAGAAAGGAAGTAAAACCATTTTACATTTGAAAGAATGCAGCTCCTAGGTAAGGATTCTGTGTTTTAATCTGTAACGTTAACGTGGTTGGTAAGAATGCGGATTTGACTTGGGTTTCTGGTCTGGGAACTGTCTGGTGGAGCATGCAGTCAGGGTAGGTCTTTCCAGTTTTTTTAAAAAAAAAGGAAGAAAAGACAATAAGAATCTATTTTTAGGTGTTAATTTTATGCCTTGATAACAGTGTTCTGGAAAATGGAGTAGATGTCTGTGTGAGAATAATGGTATGATTAGATAAATATAAGGATAAATGTGTGCAGCATATAAAATCCTCTGTGGTGGGTTTTTTTTTTCCTCTGTTTGCAGTGAAAAGGACTGAATAGGCCACATTTTGCAGGGTGTGAACTGTTGCAGTCTGTATTGCTCTGTTTGTATTAACGTGGGTTAAAATTGCAGAGTATCGGTTACTAAAAATCCAGGATTGCTGTTCTAGTTTCCTAGTATCCATTTTTAATATCATTTTTCATGGCTATTGCATAAAAGTGCTGTGTGTTTCAAACAAAGAAGGGGGAGGGGGGAGCTTGGTGGTTTGTGTCTGTTTTTTTGTTGGTTTTTTTTTTTTTTTTTAAAAAGGCATTCCTGTAAAAGAAATAGAGGTTATTTTTGAAGAATAATCTAAATGTAGTGTAGTGAAGCAAAGGATTCCAGACAGGTGGATGTGCTGGTAGGAGAAGCTGTAGAATCCATTATTTCCAAGTGACAAGTAGGCACGTAAAAATAAGGTGAGCTGCTTTGCACTGAAGCTATGTAGCAGAAGATAGATATTGATCTTTTTGGATTATGTCAGAGCAGAACTGTCATTCTGGCCCATTAAATCGAATTGCTGATTCAACTGTTTTAATACGTATTCTTATTTTAATTGTGGGCCATGCTAGATATTGCAATTAGACAGCATTTAGGGAATTTATCATAATTTCTTCTTTTCTTTTCCCCTAGAAAGGCAGTAATACTAGTTGCAGCAGAGGTACTTGATGAGTGAATGCTATTTTTTTGTCTTTATTTGACTGTAGATGTTGAATTACTCGGAATTTTGCATTTACATTTTGTAGAGTTTCTCCTTTAGTAATCAAGGTCAAAAATAGCTTCTGTCCATTCTCTCCCAGAGTATTCCCAGTGGACCTTTTGTTTTAGAACTGCAAATGGTTATATTACTGGAGACGGGAGGGAGATTTTAAAAATTATCTTCCCCCCTGTCTTCTGAAATGCACAGCAGCTCTGCTGGCAAGGCCTGGCCAGCTGCTGATCAGCCACGATAGGCCTTCATTGAATCAATCAAATTGACACAGACCTACTTAATGTATAATGAGAGTGTAAAGTCAGTCAGAAGAGTCTAATTCTGGGAATGGAAAGGATCCTATTTTTCTGAAGTAGGATCTTTTGTAATGATAATGGAGCAGAGGGACCTACTGTAGCTGATGATAATGGATCCTACCATTTTTTCCAGTAGCTGGGTTAAAATCTGTAACTTTGTTTTGACACAGACTGTCTTTCTAATTGTGCTGCTTTCGTGACATCTTAAGAGCGTGGTAGAATTGGTACGACGAGATTTCCAGACTTTACACGGTTGTTCTTTGCTGGTTTTCATAAGCTGAGGAGTGGGTACCAGTATGGTGGTGGTGCAATGCTGACTCGTGTCCCCCAGAGCTGACTACGAAGGAGGACAGTGTGGAATTTGCTTGTCGTTGGCTTTACCAGGGATTGCGTTACATTGAGTTGCTCAGAGTGTTCAAATTGTTGGATTTTTGGCAAGAATTGCAATATATGGTGCAACTCAAGATTACTTTTCATTCACAGTGTGAGGTTTGAATAACAGGACAAATATTGCTTGTGTCACAAAAAGTGAAAAAATCCGGAAGTACCATAGAAAAAAATCTTTAACAAATGAAAACTTAAAGTGTCTTTCAGTTGGTTTGAATCCAGATAAAAAACTGGATGTTGCTTTTGGTTCTTACCCAGTTTTCAACATGTCAGAATAAGAAAATTGACTGTGTTTTGAGGATAGGTTTGGCAGTCGAAGAATGCAGTGCGGCAAAAGGAAAAAGAGAATCCAAACTCCAGTTTCTCCACATAGAAATAGAAGCTTTTGGAACATTACCTGATCTTTATAAAAAATCAGATTTTATGTATACTACTGTATTTGCTTGTATTTAAGTTGTTCTGTCAGGGAATAAATCATACCTATTTGTTTCTCAGGATTAAATACTCCCTGTTTTACAAAAGAACATGTAGGCGACATTTGATTTTGCCTTTCAGTCTCCTTGTAGACCATTTGGATTCCAAAAGAATCAAGTTTTTAACATGCATGTTACATGAAATAGATTTGCAGTACGTGTTCTTAATAGATACATTCACATAAGATCAGAGTAAGAGTAAAGAATTTATCCTTTAAAGTTTGAATTTTGCAAGTTTCAAAATTGTATCTTTTTATAATATCGAGAGCTGGGAAAAAAGGTTTCTGTCTTACCTATAGAATTGGTTATAACACCATCTTTGAGAGACTCCTTCAACTTATCTATGTCACTTTAATAGCAGTTCCTTGTTCTTTCACTTTTTTCCCCCCTAATTGAATAGGGAAAAAATGTTCAGAAAAACATTCTGGCTAGCTGGTCTCCACGCCTCTCATTGAAGAAAGAGTTGTAGCACCTGCAGGTGCGTGTGTAGAGGAATTTTCTCTAGTCTTCACTTTAACAGTCACCTGAGGGATGGGTCTGTTTAACAGTGTGCTTCCATGTTAAGCTTATAGGGTTCTTGCATCACACCTGCATCAAGAGACGTGGGTCACAGTTGTTTTACGTTGGTTTTGGTTTATGTACGTTTTACATACCTATTCTGCAAATAAGCAAGGATTTCAGGTCTCGTGGTAGGTCATTACCATATGGTTTATTACCACTAAGTTCGTAAAGGAACTTTATAATTTCATAAAGGAGTATATGAAATCCATGATGGAGGTTTGAGATTCCTACAAGGGATCCGTAGTCACCTATTAAAATATTTACATTTTGCATCAAAGTGGTTCTTGTTTCCCATGTAGTCTTTTCTCTAAGTGACTGGGGGAGGCCCCAAAAAATGATACCTGAATCGTCCATTTCTGTTGCAACCTATGTGTATTTTAAGATAACATGGAAAAAGCTGACTAAAAATTAAATACAGGAATAGAGTAATTTCAAAGTTAATGAAGCATGATATCTAGAAACAAGTGGTTTATTTACATATTTTTAAAAAAACAAACCAAACCAACAAAACAAAACAACCTAAGCAGCTGTGATGTGTAATATGCAGAATAGCCTTTAAAAAATAGCTGAACATTGATTAGCTAATCATCCTTTGCATGCATGCATGCGTTTGTAAGAGTTTTGGCTACTGCGAAGCATGGCCTACATCATACCATGCACAAAAGGTCTTTACAAAGACTCTCTTGCTCACAATTTTATGCTAACGGGCATTCTGAAGTTGCAAACTGACACAGCTCTAGAGTGAGTCATTGTTGAGGATGGTTGAATTCCTGGTTCCTGTTGGTAGGAATTAACATTTTAAGACCACTCTCATCTCCACATGGTGTAAAGCTGTTAACTTGTTGCAATCAGTTTAATTCTTCTCATTTCCTTAATTAGTGTTCAAACTTAGCATCAGAAAGCAAATGTGCAAGTGATGAAAACGCATTTAAGTGCTCTGAAGCAACAAAATTACATTAACTCTAATTCTGGCGGCTTGTCTTCATCGTATACTCTTCTGAACTCCAAATCCTGTACACATTGTTCTTCCGCTTAGCTTGCATTTATTTCACAGGAGGGTTCGTGGTATTGTCAATCTATTAATAATATAGATAAAAAGATCTGTCCCTGGTACCTTAGCCCCATGTTGATTATGTGGTGTATGTGCTTGTAAATGGAGATTAACTCTTTGTTTTGTGAAATAAACTATTTATCCTTTGCGTTCCCACTCAGCTCTACAGGTTAATGCCGCAGAAGCTTTTAATATCTTTCTGTAACGATGAGCCAGAGCTGTATTCTTGGTATACTTGGTCCAGCTCGATGGTTGGACAAGATGATCCTGGAGGTCTCTTCCAACCTTAATGATTCTGTGATTCTTGTTTAAAATCATGCTAAAGACAGAGGCAGAACTCATCGCAAATAAAGTGGCTTGAAACCAAATGAAGCAAAGCCAGTTACAAGCTTTCTACGAGTTTCTGTGGGTTTAGTGTTATGCTTTTTTGCTCTTTGTTATTCTCAAAAGAATTGTACAAAACACTTGAGTACTGTTAGTGTTTGGAAGGCTGTAAGAAATGGAGTGGGGAAAGGAGTATGTCCCTTACACAGAGATCCTATGATCGTTGTTGGTTTCTTTGTTTTACTGTTTTCAGTATTCTCTAACTGATGTGACCTGCTAGTCAGAAAGGAGGGGGGAAAAAAAAACCTCAAACCCATAAAATTTTAACTTTGTAATTATAACCAAAAAAGGATATCTTGGAGATTATTTTTTTTATTGTTATTACGTTCCACCTCTTGCCCTGAAACAAACAAACAAAAATTCTCATGTTGCATTCAGTTACAGGTATTGGATGAACAACAGAAACATCTCAATTTTGAACTCCTGCCACTTAAAAATTTCGTATTGTTTTGCCTCTCACTTGGACTTACCTTTGGCTACAGTCCCCCTTTTTTTTGCAACCTCTCTAGAGGAAAAAATGAAATGGAGAGACAGAACTCTCATAAAAAAACCAACTTTGAAGAACTGTCGCCGTGAGCTTACTTATACCCAGTGTGAAGTGGGCATAAGGGTGTGGATAGATGTGAGTTTTGGAGGGTAGCAGTGTCATCCCGGTGCCTGCTGAAAAGAGATGCTGGGAATTTTAGCTCTCCAGTGAGTCACTGATGGGAATTGCAGGTTGTGGCATCAACATTTCTCAGGTGTTTTCTTCATTTTGGATGCAGCTTTTAAGGTTGCTGATACAGCAGCTTAGCTGATAGTTGCTGTATTTAAAATAAAACTCGACTCTAGCTCAGAAGAGTAGATGCTCCTGGGAAGTCATTATGTCCAGTTACAAATAGATAATTGTGATGAAAATTGAACTCTTAAAAAAATATATGTATCTTAATGTTGCAATTATATCTGTGAAGGGTTGATCTTTCTCATGCTGGCCAGTAGCAGGAAAAAAAGAGTTTGAAGTAGCTGGTATATGATTTATTCCTAGGTGACAGTCGTTTAGGTCTGTCGTTTATTCAAGTCCCCTCTCGGATGGATTTGGTGTGTACTCTGGCATTGGTACCCGGCACCCGGGTTCAGACTCCCTCTGTCAAGGGGCGGCACCCTAGCTCATACACCATCGGTGGGCAAGTAGGTACAGGATTCAGGATGTCTCACCTACGTGGATGAATACTGCAGTCAGGTTTTCTGTCCCTGTCCTAGAAGTATGTAAAAGCTTTTCATCTTTCCTTTTTTGCTCTTCTTCGGCTGAAAATACTTGGTATCAGTGAAATGGTTAACATTCAGTCTGCGAAAGTGCTGTTTCTAACCTACATTTCTGCTGTTCTGACCTACAGTTTTGGTTTGGCATTATGCCCACATGAAAGAAATGGTTTGAATTGAACTATTCAGAAATATTCCTGAATGTTTACTGTTATTTAGATATATTTAGTTTGCATAGTTGGAGTTGTATTGCCTTTAATCAGTAAACATGACAGTAGATGGTAGAAATTTCTCGATCTTGAAGTTGGTTCGCAATCTAGATGGAGAGAAAAAAGCCGTGGTTTCTATAGCAATAATTCATTTGTTAACCTGGAAGAACGTAGTAATTCTATAGATAACTGTTTCTCTTTATGTAATCTCTATAATATGCAGTAGGAGCAAATGGTAACTGATGCTGTGCAGTGTTGTGATAATTCATTTAATTTCCTCAAATTATTTCCCAAGAAAAAATAGGAAAATAAGAAACAGATCCTGTCTCTGCCTGATTGTAGGTGATCCCTGTTGGGCTTTGAAGCTCAGAATTCACTGAAGCAGGCAGGGCTGAAATTCATTCTGATGCTGGGCAGATTGCTTTCTGGTTAACAAGGCAGTCGCATATACATTCACATTTCACTGCCCATCCTCCTGCCTCGAAGCTTAAAGTTTACAGGATGCAGAGACGACTGAAATTGAAATTGCTATTCTGGTTTCCTTCTGGAACTGCTTGTGACTTTTCTGTTATTTTTAATAATGTGATGATAAGATTTTTTGACACGTACTGTACATCTTTCCTTCAAGACAGCTGCGATCTCCCTTGTGCAAACTGCCTCACCAGCAATCCCTGTGATTGCCAGGCTGGCAGGAAGAAAGTGGCATGCGTAAAGCGTTGCAGGGAAAGGATTTTTATTTTTTTGGGGGGGATGTTTTTTTTCCTGGTCTCTGCTAGTATCTCAGAATTCCATGAAGTATATGTAGAAGTTATTTACCCTCCCCAATAAATGTACTTTATTTTCATGGTTTCCACCTGAATAAAATAAAATCTTAATCCACACTGTCGATTGCTTACCATGAAGTTTGCAAGTATTTCTCTCTTTGAGGACTTAAATTGTAAAGATAAAACTAAGGAATTTATAATAACAAATTACAGAAATATGTGTTCAGGGAATTACAGAAGTGACTGTAGAAATGTTTCTAAATATGAGCTGAAATCAAGCTTTGGAGCTTAGTCACAAAACGAATGCTGTCTGGAGCATCAAACCCAGGAATGGTTGGAGAAAGAATTGCTCTGCAACCTCAGCTGTAGTTGGGGTAAGGAAGAGGAGTTAAACAACAAAAAAAACAAACAAACAAATCGAACAAAAAACAACGAACAAACTAAAAAACCAAGTTGCTGTGAACTGCTTCAGTCTTGTAAATAACAGACCTTTTCTGAATTAGAGTAGTATGTGCAGTGTGTTAGTGCTTTCATCTGGAGGATCACACTTACATTCTTTCTGTCATGGGTCGAAGCTTTCCCTGACCTGTATTTTCTTTTTCTCCTCCTGAGGAACGCACCCCAGTCTCCTGAGTAAGTTTTAGGTTCTGCATATTTCACCATTGTATGGGTGCAGGGCCAAACTGGAAGCGGTTTGGGTTTAGTTCTTGCTGTTAGGCTTGTGTACAAATAAATTATTACTTTGTATATTTTCTGTTTTCATTATGACTGCATTTGTTTTCACAGCCTGAGGAAGAGCTTGATCCTGAAGAGAGGGACAACTTCCTCCAACAGCTTTACAAGTTTATGGAAGACAGAGGTAACACTGGATTTTATTATTATTTAAAAATTCTTTTAAATGTAATAGATGTTATTATGAGCATATTCTCATGTCGATGGAAAAGGATAACAGCTAGTCCGGTGCAAGGAAAAACACTTTTACCCATTTTTACATGTGGCAGGTCTGCTTCCAGTACTTTGAAGCACAGCACACAAAGGAAACTCAAATCTTCCCTGAAGTGTTTTGGTTTTGCTTCGCTTTCACAAAACCTCTTTTATGTTAACAGTGCCTGTTAAATAAGCTCTTGGTTGATTTCTTCTTGTGACAGCCATGGCTGGGAACTGCTGCTGTTAATCTCAGGCTGGAACCTGAGGAGGCTATCACGGATGGTGAAATGCAACCAGCAGAGAACGGGAGAGGTGCCGTCTTCAAGTCTCCTTGCAGAACTGTTAATGATGCGCAGATGTAGCACTGATACTCACCCAAAGAGACAAAAGATTCTTCTTTGTCCTGTAGCTAGAACAAGCAAATAATATATTTTTAAATGTCTGTCTTTACAGAATTAGGTGAGACTGGAATAAACTGGAATAGTTACAGTCCTGCCATAAAACATATATTGAAAGTGGACGTGCTGTGTCTAGAGAGCAGGGCATCCCTGCTGACTTGGGAGACCTGTTGCATAAGCCATTCTTATTTTCAGTTGTGCTGAGACTGACACTAAAATGGAAGGTTTTCTGTTCCTTGGCTGCACGCCCTTCCCTTTTTTTTTTTTTTTTTTGAAGTATATTTAAGTCTGGGAAGAGTTTTATCCTTCAGAGTTTTTGTTTTATTCGTTTTAGTCATGAACTAGCTATTGTGAGATCCCACCTGGAGTACTGCGTCCAGCTCTGGAGTCCTCAGTACGGGAAAGGCATGGAGCTGCTGGAGCGAATCCAGAGGAGGCCACAAAGTTGATCCGAGGGCTGGAGCCCCTCTGCTATGAGGACAGGCTGAGGGAGCTGGGCTTGTTCAGCCTGGAGAAGAGAAGGCTCCGGGGAGACCTAATCGTGGCCTTCCAGTACCTAAAGGGGACCTACAGGAAAGCTGGCGAGGGGCTGTTTATCAGGAAGTGCAGTGACAGGACAAGGGGTAATGGGTATAAACTAAAAGAGGGAGGATTTAGATTGGACATTAGGAAGAAATCCTTCCCTGTGAGGGTGCTGAGGCCCTGGCACAGGGTGCCCCGAGAAGCTGTGGCTGCCCCTGGACCCCTGGCAGTGTCCAAGGCCAGGTTGGATGGGGCTTTGGGCAGCCTGGGCTGGTGGGGGATGTCCCTGCCCATGGCAGGGGGGGGGACTAGATGGGCTTTGAGGTCCCTTCCAACCCAAACCGTTCTATGGTTCTATTTCAATTTGAATACTGTGCTGATTCTGCAGTGACATTGGTGAAGGTAGATTACAAGTGCAGCTACTGCCTTTTTACTTTCTTTTGCTTTCTTTTTCCTTGAGAGAAGTTACCTGAATGATATTTCCATAGCAGCATATAGTACAACAAATGTTGATGTATTTGAATTTGAAATAACCAGAGCTAAGAGTACAGTGTTCAGTGCATGTAGTGTCCCAAGTATTTTCCATTTTCTTTTTTTCTTGGGTTTTAAAACTGGGGGGACAGGGGGAGAATCAAGTTGCCTTTGTAAAAGAGGCTCTGCATCCCTACTAGCAAATTCTGTTCTAGACCACAGCCTTGTGAAAGAACAGTTCCAAGTCTGTTCAGTATTGCCGGTTCTTATCGCAGATTTAGAAATGGATCATGTATTATAGCAAAGTATACTGGAGGTCACTCAATATAATTTTGAAGCCTCCTGTGTATAACCAGTGATTCTGGAGACTCATAGGATGGTTTGGGTTGGAAGGGCCCACAAGGATCATCTAGTTCCAACCCCCTGCCATGGGCAGGGACACCCCCCACCAGCCCAGGCTGCCCAAAGCCCCATCCAACCTGGCCTTGGACACTGCCAGGGATCCAGGGGCAGCCACAGGTTCTCTGGGCACCCTGTGCCAGGGCCTCAGCACCCTCCCAGGGAAGAATTTCTTTCTAACGTCCAATCTAAATCTCCCCTCTTTTAGTTTATACCCATTCCCCCTTGTCCTGTCACTGCACTCCCTAAGAAACAGCCCCTCTCCAGCTTTCCTGTAGGTCCTCTTTAGGTATTGGAAGGCCACGGTTAAGTCTCCCCGGAGCCTTCTCTTCTCCAGGCTAAAAAAGCGCAACTCCCTCAGCCTGTCTTTGTAGGAGAGGTGCTCCAGCCCTCTGATCATGAGTAACCTTTCTCAGGGGAATAAGAAGCTATATCAACGGGAAAAAAATCCCTATGCTGCTGGACTAATCCACAATTTTATTTCTTTTCTAGTAGCCTGATTCTTCCCCCTTTTCTGTTTTCCTCCTTGGTCACTCCCTTTCTTAGGCACTCTTAGACTATAAAGCAAGTAGGGATTGTGTCAGGCACTTGTAGAGGCAAAAGAAGAAAGCGTTTGTGCACTGAACTTGAAGACTCAGTCCAGAAACTATTCTTTAAGCTAGTCTGTCGACTGAGCAGTGTACAGGACTTTTTCAGGACTCGATCTTTCCCCCTGCCTACCTACTGGTTTCGGTTCGTTTTTTTTTTTTCCCCCTCTGTCCTTAGAGCAAGATTTCTGTTCCCAACAGATTTATTCTGCATTCTGTTCTCTTGGTATGAATGTCTTGATTCGTGTAATCCTGACAGTATTCCCAAAGTCCTATAAAATTATTTTAATGATTCCAAATATAATTGCATGAAGATGAAGGAAGATGAGAAGCAGCAGGGAAGACGTTTGATATTCTTCCTTGCTGGGAGGAATACTGTCTATGTATGCAGCCACTTGCACCAAGTCACTTCTGGTTTCTCCTTTTGCAATTAATTATTGTTCTTTATATTATTGCCGCTCATCTGATCTGAGTTTTTTCTTTTTCCCAGAACTGTCCCAAATATCTGCGTCCTGTTAGGGCTTTGTGCTTTCTCACTTCCTGACAATCTGCCTGTGTATCTCTTCCTAATCCAACATTTCTGCTTCTGCCCCATTCCTTTCAGACCACAGTGTTTTGAGTTAATCTCTTCGCACGTAGCTTTATTCCAGCATTCATCAGGCGTTCCGGAGAGCTCGCTGCAATTCTGGCTGTCCCCCCGCCTGAGAGAGGAACAGTGGGGTGCAGCCAGTTGGATGGGGGGGGTCATTGCACAAGTCTGAAAAGGAGGTTGAGAAATCACAGTTATCAAGCGGCTGGTGCCAGCGTGCTAATAAACCACCCAGAAATAAGTGATGCGTTCAAAAGAGGGTGAAGCCTTAATCGGTGGTTCAAACCCGCTGATTTGTGACATATCTTAGAACTCTTACATACAGATTTTAAAACACAGAAAGGTATTAGTAATCGAATGCGTGCTAAAGGAACGGAAGCAGCAGTTTGCTGTTCTTTGTGATAACTTACTACTTCTGGTTTTGTTTTGTTTAGGTACTCCTATCAATAAACCACCTGTTCTGGGCTACAAGGATCTTAATCTCTTCAAACTTTTTAGACTGGTGTATCAGCAGGGTGGGTGTGACAATGTAAGTGTCAGATCTTTCCTCAATTAAATACGTTCATTCTTCAAGGCTGTGGCTTGTGGCTATGTTAGATACCATTCCTTAATATTCTTGGTTAACAAAACCTGAAAACTTCCTTTTTTCCTTTTTTTTCCCCCCAAAGATTGAGAGTGGTGCTGTATGGAAGCAAATTTATATGGACCTTGGCATTCCTATTTTGAACTCGGCTGCTTCCTACAATGTGAAAACTGCTTATAGAAAGTAAGTTCTCATTTTGTGTGATGGTGAAAACATTTTTCCTTTTTTTTTTAAGTAGCATGTGCAATATTCAAGCAATTTCTGGTAGTTTAGTGGAACAGTAGTTGACATTCTTCAATTAACGAGCAGTTCTGAGCATGTTCCGGTGACGAGTATTGGAACAGTGGAGGAAAGGAGGCAGTGCTCAGGCTGCTTAAGTTCCTGTTGGTCTAATGTGTTAGAATTCTACTCATTTTCTTATCAAGAAGCAGTTATTTTCAGCATGCAACGGTGCTGTTGCAGAGTACAACAGTGAGACTTATAAAAAAAGCTTTGGCAAATTCAGCCTTGCTATTTGTGGGGATTAACAGGAACAAACTCTGTCCGCAGTTGCACGCTCACTGAGGTCTGTAGATGCTGGATGCAGCGATGAGAATTTCATACCAGTTTCTTCCTGACAAACATGGATGGAGATAGACGTGTTTCAGATGGTGCATTTAAATATCATCATTGTGGAATCTGTAGAATATTGGCTTTAGGGCATAACTATGTACATTGCTATGGTGGATGTGACGGTATTGGGTAGTAAAATCACTGCTGCAATAAAAAAAAAAGCATAAATCCCTTTTATTCTGACCCTGGTTTTCACCTGTGTGTTAACTTTTGAAATGGAAACCTTTTAGGCATGACACTTTTCAAGCTCATTTTCTAAATAAAGGTTATTCTTATTATTTTTTCCTGGGACAAGAAACAATTGGGCTCTTTGAGTAAAAGGGAAGAATGAGGTTCTCTTGACTTGAACCTAAGGAAATTGGCTGGTTGAATAGGGATAACTAATGACTCAACGCATGTTAATGTTGATGAAGATGAAAATATTCAGACTGTCTCCAGTGGGGTTTGAACTGGGCACGTATTTAAGGTCTGTATTTTACAGAGAAGAGTATTTATCATTAAAAAAAAAGAGTAATTGGTAAATATGCGCTAGGTGGTGGTTGTTACAGTGGAAACAATTATGTTGTATGGACACGTGATAGCGTGTTGTAACTTGCATATTTGGTCTCTGACAAATAAGCTAGTTCATATTTCTCTCACCTGTAACTGGATCTGCGTGTGCGCACCCGCAGTCACCAGCGAGCAAGCTGGTGCACGGCACTTTGCTACCGTGCGGTGACTTGTACGCCCGTGTTCCGTTACTAGGCTGATTTTAGCTGTCATTGTGCATTTGCAAAACAGCGTATGTGTTGTTAGGCTTTACTGTCATGAATTCTTCATTGGATAGGGATGAAGTTAAATTTGTGGGAAGCACCTGCGTGTATCTTTTGTCACCATTTGACTTGTGTGCATAATTGTTTCATTTCAAAATCTTCTCTGACATTTTATTTTTTTGTTATTTGCATTTGGTTTGGTTGCATATTTTTTTTTCCTGAAGTTACCATTCCTCTTGCTTTTCTGTGAACAGGAAAATAGGTTTTGCACACTTCAATAAATAGAAAATAAAACATGAAATATATATGAAACTTTATTTGTATCTGCAGGTATCTTTATGGTTTTGAAGAGTACTGCCGTTCTGCAAACATTCAGTTTAGGACCATCCATCACAATGAACCAAAAGTGGTAGAAGACACACAGAAACACGTGGAACCAATGGAGGAAAGTGTAAAAGAGGAACAAAAAATGCCCCCAACAGAAGTTAAAAAAGAAGGAGAAGAAAATTATTCCAGCAGCGAAAGTGAAAGAGAAGAAATAGAACTAAGATCCCCAAGGGTAAGTGGTTTGAACTGATTTCTATTTAGTACTTAACAAAACCTCTTTGTGTAGTGAACAGTTTACATAATGAGTTTTCCCTCATGGAGTGATTGTACGTTTGAATTGGCGTGCTTGTACGTGCGTAGGACAGGGTTCTGTGATCGCAGAGTTGGTGTTAAGTGTTAATTATGTTCTACCTGTGAATAGAATCGGTTTTGATTATTTCTTTGTATTCTAAACCATCCATGGGGTTTTCCCAGGCCATGTTGGATGTCAGACGTGTTTCGATTCAGGGTTGGCTTGAGAGCTACTGAGCGCTGTATATCCGCAGGACAGTCTTGGTTCCGGGGGAGAATTTCCTCAGGCAAATGGAATATGGGGCTTTCTGGCAAGAAGCAGAAATGCGAAGGGTCTGCTGAATACAGCTTTAAGAATCGAAGGAAGACCCATTTCTCTGGCTTGGTTTTTATCACAGTATCTCTTCTTTTAATAAACACTGCTATTTTATAGTACGGCAGCAAAAGTAGAGGGAGGAACACGTAAGTTTTGTCTTCGAATGCCGTAGAGGTGAGGATTGTCCTAGTAGTTACATAGATAAGACCAGTGAGCCATCAGCGGGTGGATACTGAACTGATGGAGGACACAAGAATACTTCTAAGTTATTTGACTCTGAGTGGCTTAGTACTCTGTAGCATGATTGCTGAAGGACAAGGAACTGCTGCTTTATTTTCAGTTGTTCGAGTTGTAAGGATTCTGTTCAACTGAAATGTAATTCTGTTCAAGTCCTTCTTGAAAATCAGCTTTTGAAGCAAGTACATGGCCTTTAAAGTACTAGACGAAAAGACGCAGTGTAAACGTAAGTTTAGATTTGTGTTACATATTTTGTTTCTATCTAACTGCAAGTGGTTTTTCCAAGCTGTATCAGCCTTAATGAACTTCCTGGTATGACACGAGCTTTGTTGTTCATTTTTCTGTTTTTGGAGGAAACTGGTGAGAAGATAAAGGAATGGAAGGACTTTTTGTCCTTTTTAATAATTCTCTATGTTAATTTGTTAATATTGAAATGTTACTCAATTATGTATTTTATTACTTTATTATTCAGTCACCAGCTATCTATTATGAATGATTATTTTTCCCAAGTATTTACTGTTACACTACTGTGAATTTTAATTACTATAGTGCCTTCATTACTGTCGTCTTTGGATGGCCTCCAAATAGTTAATCTTGCATTCATAACGTCTTTTGAATGTTCTGATTACAAAGCAATGACCCTATACAAGAGACTTGTAATGGCAAAATGATAAACCTGTACTAGATCCCCAAGTTACCAGTTGCAGATAGTCCTGGACAGCAATTGTCTGGCTACTCAAAGCAAGTTTTTTGGTGTTTATCTCCAGCCTTTCTTCCACACAGGAATAGTGTGTTTTACTTTTATCTGAGATTTGGAGAGGCTATACAGAGACCAGTCTGCAGGAGTCATTAAAGTGATCTTACTGTTCTTCTAGGGACGAAGAAGACTTGCCCGTGATGCAACCCCTGCTAAAAAAGATAGCGAAGAGGATAAAACACAAGACAAATTAAAAGACAGTAACAAAGAAAACAAAGATATAGAGGAAGCACCTGAGAATGCAGAAAAGAAAGAAAATGAAACTCCACTAGGGAGAAAAAGTACACCAAAGCAAAAAGAGAAAAAAATTAAAAAGCAGGAGGATTCTGACAAAGAGTCCGATGAAGAGGACGAGAGGCAGAGGGAGAGGTAAACATTGACTTGTATCACCTTCTTACAAGTATGTCTGTGTCATGATCGAGCCGTACTCCAAGCAGGAGTATACACAGAGTTGGAGAACTTGGCAACTAAAACGTGGCAATCAGGGACATGGTGCGCTCAGCCAGACAGGAAAGGGAAAAATTTATTTCAAGCTAGTAGAGTCTGCTGTACTTGAGGGAAGTGTTTTTTTCTGGTAGATGCCAGACAGTATTTTTCACTTTCATTTTCTTGAAGGTCTTGCCAAGGTTGTGTTGGTGTTTTATCACACTAGTATGTACTGACAGGGATCAGCTAATAAAGGAGAAGGAAAGAGGGAGTTTGAATGCTGCCTGGAGGTAGCTTGAGGAGGAGGGGATGGAGAGACATGGGAGGGCAGGGGGAAAATAGCATCGAGAGACTAAGCTTGACAAGTTGAATTGGATTTATAGTCCTGGTTACAAACAAGTCGTGAGCAGGTGACTAATTTATTACCAGAGCGGACCTCTGCTTAGCTAACTTTGGCTGTGGTCAAGGGCAGTGCCTTACCTGTTTAAGCTGCCTTTCCTACCTCTTGTCCATGTGGCTAAGCGGTGTGGACATGAGTTGATACTGAATAAAGCCTGAGAGGGGTATTGCGTATTTTCTTCTAAAGTGCCTTGAGGACTGGGAAAAACATACAGTAACTTTAAAAAAGGTGTCACTGGGCAGTCCAAAACCAATAACCTTGCAGTGCCGAAATGCCTGACAAGAAGGTACCGAGTGGGTGTGCAGCAGGTTGCAGAGGTACGTCAGATGACTAAGGCATCAAAGAACTTTCTTTTAAGTGGTGCTGATGGTGTTTGTCTTCTTTCTTTTAATTGTTTACCACAACACGATAGCTCATCCTTCATGGAAGGCTAGCAAATACATTTAATTCAAAGCAAACCCAGAGTGTCTCTCAGTATTTTCTTGCTTTGTGACTATTTTTGGTAGTTTAACTTTTACATTATACTAAATTCATCCCGAAGGAGGGAGACAAGTATAGGTAAAAACAGGTTAAGTTGTAATTCTTGAAAATATGTTTAAGCACAATATTTAAATATTAGATATAGCTATAATAAGGGGTAGATACAGCTAATAAGGGCTGTGTAGACACTTTTAATCTTGGTTAAACACTGTTGTAATCCACTTTTTTTTTTCTTCAATGGAATGGTGTTTGTATCCATGAGAGGATCACTATGGAGGTGATTCAAACTTAGGTGCATTGTTAGTGAACTGCAGTCTGTTAAGCGAACTGTAGAAGTCTTTTTTAAATAGTGTGTCAAAAGTCTATTTTAAAAACTGAAGTTAGTTCTTCCTGTCTTATTTAGGAGCCAAACACTGAGCTAACTTAATCCTCTTTCTGTGTTATCAAAATATTAATTTTAAAATAGTCTTTAACTTTTAAGATAGTTGTACACCTAATAAATTGCATTTAAATTATAATATAATTGTTCTGGATATTTTTGGCACTTAGCCCTGTTCTCTCTAAGCCTTGTTCTTGCTTTAAGAAGTTGTGTCCAAGCTAGAAAACGAAAGAAAAAAAAAAAAATTCTTGCAACTGTCCACTTCTGTAGTGGCTTGGCTATGGTAGTCAAATGGTAAAACAGCGACTGTCACTAATCAGTGGACATTTTAAATACGTTTTACTGCAGGGAGGAAATTGAGAACAAAGGAGAATCAGAAGGTGAAGAGGATGAGGAGGATGCAGAACCCTGCCTGACTGGAACCAAAGTGAAAGTAAAATATGGACGTGGAAAGACTCAAAAAATTTATGAAGCCAGTATTAAAAGCACAGAAATTGATGATGGAGAGGTTTTATATTTAGTTCATTACTACGGTTGGAATGTGAGGTGAGGATAACAAATTGCCTTTTGTCTCTTTGTTTGTTAAAAGGATTATTTGAAAAAGAATTTTTGGTTTTAAGGAAAAAAGAGAAAGATGATCAGCGACTTGACTCTGAATTGGATTATCGACATGGTAACAGGATCTGACTATTACACGTGTTAGCAGTTCTGTTCGTGCTATGACACTATTTCATTGAAATCTCAGAACATACTAACTTGTATGTTTCCAGGTTTCCATCCGGATTAAAGTGAGTAATCCTCACTCCTCACAGGAGTATCCCTGTAATTTATTGTGTCAGCACTATCAGACTTCTTTATTTAAGGAAGACAGTGATAATGGTGAAGACATCTACAATTACGCGTATCAAGCACTGAAATTTTGGCAACAAAATTTATTCTTGTATTGAACGTTAACTGTGATTATAAGGAAAATCTGTTACATGTAGAGGGGGCAGGAGAGGGCTTAAGTGACAAAGAACTACAGGAAAAAATTCATCAAATGCTTCTCTGCAGCCATGCTTTACCTTCAGTACTGCTGTAGAAATGGCTTTTTTATTGTTGTTCTTAAGAACATTGATGATGTGGACAAAGATATCACAAAATTAATCATTTTTTAAAATAGAATGCTTCCGGTGTATAACTTGAGATGTTCCAAATCCATACATTTCTAAGTAAACTAAGCCACAAAAAAGCAAATTTCTTTGTGGCAATACAAAGTTGGGGGGGAGGGCAGTATTCCCAAGTACTTACATGTGTCCCTTTAACTTCTTAATAACTCTTAATAAAGGAGATTTTGAGGAGCATTAGTAGTGTATTTGTGCTCTTCAGAATCTCATCCATTTTGTTGCTATAATTTAAAAAAACTGTTCCTTTAAAGAAGAAGAAGTGTATTTTGCTGTTGATGCACGGTATGGTGAAAACTGTGTACGATGTGAATTAATTGACAAACTTTACAGCTGACTCAGTCCCCAGAGTTCTAGTGCTTTACTAGGAAGAGACAGGGAAGATTGCACCTCTGTTCCCCCATCCCATAGTTTTTCTTATGGGCTACAAATGTAGTTCATCTTTCTGATGCCAGAGGCTGCTTGTGTTTCTACCTCTCCTTAATAAATATCTTCTATAACTCAATCTTTTAATCCTTTTATTACAAACAACTTTTTATTTGTAGTGATAACAGTATGTTGTTATTTACTTGTAGATATGATGAATGGGTGAAAGCTGATCGGATTATCTGGCCTGTGGA
Source organism: Psophia crepitans (assembly GCA_013399095.1). Lineage (NCBI taxonomy): Eukaryota > Metazoa > Chordata > Aves > Gruiformes > Psophiidae > Psophia > Psophia crepitans. Next base: position 43,431 of record VWZZ01002750.1, read on the forward strand.
CAAAGGAGGACCAAAGAGAAAACAGAAGAAAAAAACAAAAGTAATGGTTATTTCAATAAGTTTCTTGTAGTACGATACTTAATGATTGTCACTGTTCCTTATTTAAAAAAAAAAAGTTATTCAGTCCACAGTTTTTTATAGAAGTGTAAAGCAGAAGGAGCAGTGAAACAGATTAATAATATCGTTTCCCCCCTCAGAATAAAGAGGACAGTGAAAAGGATGAGAAGAAGGATGAGGAGAAACAAAAATCAAAGCGTGGACGACCCCCTCTGAAATCCACTCTTCCATCAAACACGTCTTGCGGTTTATCCAAAACACCTAATAGCGAAGGTAAATCAGGAGCCAGAAGTGCACGGAACAACTTGTCAGATTCCTCACCCTTACCAAATGGAACTGAAGGTACATCTGGTGCACTCATGGTCTGGCATGGAAGTGCATGTAAACAGTGACGTGATGCGGTGCATTTAAATGACAGCTCCAGCGAACGCAGTGCTCTCAGCAGCTTTGAAGTCCTGCTTATCCAGTCAGCGCACAAGCAATGTAACAAAACAGATTTTAAAAAGTAATACTTTTGATTTTGATCTTTGCAACACCTTGCAGGCAGACGAGATGTAGCTCAGGAATGTTTGATTCTGATAGAGGATCAAACAGTGAATGACCTCAGTCCGGTGTATGCTTTTGAGGCTTTTTCAGTACCTTTTTGAAAAGAGATTTCTTTTTTTTTTCATTGTTGGTTTTTTTTTTTCTCCTTGGGAATTTTATCGAGGAAGTAGTTGAGCTGGCAGTTGCTGAAGAGCACAGTTCACTCGCAGAAGAGCCATGGCATCAAAATGACTGTGCAAGTCCTTCCATATTCTTTAGCCAGAGATTTTCAGTCCTAATCTTGAACGAATCCAAAACTAGTGGTAGAATGGTAGTTTTTAGTGTGGTAATTAAGTCCTCAAGGTCAATACTACATCATCCAGCAGAGTTGTTAATTATATACAAACTGCAGCATATTTTTGGCATTTCTTAAGCCTCTGTGAACAAGAACTGAAGTGAAATCACTGTCTCCTTCTAGTACAGGTTCCTGAACAATGTTCTGGTAACGTGATTCGTACAATAACTTAGCAATGAAATGTCCACGTTGTGGTGTGGAAGGGTTTGGGGTTTTTTTCTGTGCATGGAGGGGAGGAGGCTTGGGTTTTGTTTTTGCAATGGCAGGTGGAGGAGGCATTCTCCCCAGGTAGATCATGGGAACGTGTAAAAGTAGTTTTGCTGCTATAAACTGTAATTTGTTGGCTTATTTGGGAAACACTACAAGTACTACTACCAATAGTTTCATCAAAATTTTGAGTAAGAATAAGAACTGTAATAAGTGTGTTGAATAATGCAGAATTTTGAAGTTTGAAATTGTTGATTGTAAGCTGACGTTAATACCGTAGATTACTAACAAAAAGGTTTTGTGTGGTTGAAAAAAGAAATAGTGCTGAAATTGGTAATTTAGGGTGCTGTTTCCTTCTTTTTTTTAAATTTTTTTTTGCAGATTCTGGCTCATCTGACAGTGAAGCAGATGAATCATCTGAAAAGAATTTGAATGAAGAATTCTCTCCAGAATCTTCAGAACTGGAAAAAAGTGAAAAACTACATGATGAGAAGCTAGATGAAGAAAACCCAAAGATTCCTCATGCGTTGAAAGAAAATGACAGGACTCAAGTACAGCCATTGGAAACACTGAAACTGGAAGTTGAAGAAAGTGAACAAATTGTTCAGATTTTTGGAAATAAAACAGAGCAAATAGAAGAAATCAAGAGAGAGGCTGAAAAATCACCTAAAGGAAAAGGGAGAAGGAGCAAGACAAAAGATCCCTGTTTAGAGAACGCAAAGATTTCACCAGGAAGCCAGGAAGAGGTGGCAAATGAATCTCTTGGAGAACCTGAAAGATTAGACATGTCTTCCTTGGACTCTAAAGAGATTTCTAGCACTACTGAAAATGAAACGGAACCTTCTACAAAGGATAAGAAGCTTTTGAAAAGGAAAACTTTGGAACAAGCATCGCCTGAGAAAAGGAATCGACGAGAGAGCGAGATGGAAGTGCCAAATATCGTATCTGAAGAGAGGACCAACGAATGTACTGGAGCAGAGGAATGTAGAGGGCTGAATGCTGAAGAGTGCCTCAGACCTGAAAATGAGGAAATGCCATCCCTGGTAGCGGAATCGGTTCAGCACGGTCAAGAGCTGAGGAATGAGAACTTCAAACGTCCGTCTGAAGAAAACGAGAGTGTTCCCTTAAAAGAGGAGGATGATGCTATGCCTCAGATTGGTCCTGAAACTTTGCTCTGCCATGAAGTAGACTTGGATGACTTGGATGAAAAGGAGAAAAGCAGTAGTGAAGACGCAATATCAGAAAAGCCGGATCCTAATGCTTCAAATTCAAATCCATCTGCCTTACCCCCTGCCGTCCAGTCGAGCTTCTCGGTGGCCTCGCCCCTTACTCAGGATGAATCACGCAGTATCAAGAGCGAAAGCGACATGACTATTGAAGTGGACAGTGTGGCAGAAGAGTCTCAAGAAGGTCTCTGTGAAAGTGAGTCTGCTAATGGATTTGAAGCCAGCACTACGTCAAGCAACTGTAGTATAGCTGTGCAAGAGAGAGAGATCGGAGAGAAAGGTGAGCGCTTCTGTGAAGTCGTTCTCTGCTGTAATGATTTCTGGAGCTTTGCTAAAAGTAGCTGGCTTGTTTTGTCTTCTGGGTTTAACTTTCTTTGTTGCTTATAAAAAGAGCTTGTAAGTAGCAGAAATATTTGAGGTGTCTTGTCTTTTTCTTTTTTTAACCTTCTCGTTTAGGTCAAAAAAGACCCAGTGACAGCAATAGTGGAACACTGGCAAAAAAACAAAAGCGTACTCCAAAGCGAACAAGTGCTGCAGCCAAAAATGAAAAGAATGGAACAGGTACGTTCCTGGCGGGGAGAGGGGGAAGGTGCTGCCTTATAAACACGTGTAAGGGCCCACTGTTCTCACTGTTACCCATTCTTTCTACTGGATGGGACTTCATTGTCAGGGTTTTGCATTAGTAGTCGTCATCATCGTTGGCTATCAGCTGGAGAGAAGTTACCAGCTGCATGGTAGCAGCGTTACTGGGAAATCTCTCGGCTATTTTCAGTTACTTTGTTAGGAAGAACTTCTATATTAGCAGTTCCTAAATATTTACCATTGTGCTGATTTTTATATATTTGGTTGGTTATGAATTTGGGAGAGGGGAGCTTGTTCTGAATAGAAACACCTCGGTTAAAGTCTTACAGTGGGTGTTTCTCGTGGGGAAAAAGTGCATTTATGAAGTACGGAAAAATGTTTGATGCTAAAGATTAACTTTTCAGCAAAAGAAATCTTGTCTGTTTTTATGTCAAGTATGTGACTATTTTTTAACTTGCTTTAGAAATCTGAATTTTTGTGTTTCTGTAACTCTTTTTTGATGATGTTGTATTGAACGAGTCGATATATTTAGGCCCTGTGGCAGCAGTTACAATTTTTAAATATTAAACTAAAATCTTAATTATCTGACATAAAATATTCAAATGTATCTGACATGAAGCCAAAATACATTTCTCTCACTGCAGGACAAAGCAGTGACAGTGAAGATCTTCCTGTCCTGGACAGTTCAAGTAAATGTACACCTGTAAAACACATCAATGCATCGAAACCACAGAAGATTTCTCGATCACCTGCAAGAGTGATTTCACCTCACATCAAAGATGGAGAGAAGGATAAACACAGAGAGAAACACCATCACCAGAACGCTTCGCCTAGAGTGTACAAATGGAGTTTTCAGCTCAGTAAGGATTCTTTATGTGACTCGATTAGAGGGGAATTTGCAGGAAAATTTGTTCGGAAAGAAAACTCTGCAAATTTTGTGATGTGAAATTAGGTGTAGGCCTTTTAGGGCATAGTTATGGAAGAGTGTTATCTTTCATGCTGCATCTTGTATACTCTTAAGAATTGCTTTTCATTTGTTTAAAACCACGTTGATGAAGCTATTTTTCTCTTTTCTTCCCACTTTTAAGATGAACTAGACAATATGAGCAGCGCTGAAAGGATCTCCTTCTTGCAAGAAAAACTACAGGAAATACGAAAATACTACATGTCCTTGAAGTCAGAAGTAGCAACCATAGACAGGAGAAGAAAACGATTAAAAAAGAAAGACCGAGAAGGTAACTTCCAGATGTGTTTTATGCTTTCTAATGAGAAGTTAATTTTCTTGAAAATGCGTAACTCAAAGCAACTTGAGTTTAATAGACAGTATTTGTGAAAGGCAAAAAGAAAGTGTTATCGTCTGGTTATCCTGTCTGTACATGTACATATTTAGAAAGAATATGTGTGGCTTTTCAGAACTTGAACCTAACAAAAACATCCACTGACTATTTTGTAACTGTGGATTAGAAACTCGGACTTCCCAGTGCAAGCTCGGTCTGAGTTTTCAATCGGCGTAATGACTCACCTGATTTATCTTTTCCATTGGTGCGTGCTGCAGAAAGGGTAGGTTTGTTTTGTTTTCTTGGTGTGAGTATAGCAGTCAGAGCAACGGACCAAAAGTCCGTATCAGTTTTCTGTGACCACGCCGCTTCTTTGAGATCTTTTAAACACGCTACTAACCCAGGAAAGCTTCATTCTGACGTGTACTTTGACGATCTGATGCTGATCTGTTGTTCTGTATATTCAGTGTCTCATACAGGAGCATCCATGTCATCTGCTTCATCAGACACTGGAATGAGTCCATCATCATCTTCTCCTCCACAAAATGTGCTTGCTGTAGAATGCAGGTGATACACATTTCTCTGCCTTGCCAGCAACTTGCTGCCATGGACATAAATCCTGAAATTCAACCACAGAAAGCACTCAACTGGTTTGACATTGCCAAGTATATTCTGTACACACTTCCACTGCTGGACTGTACCTGTTCCCCCCTCCTCCCCTCTTCTTCTGTTGAATTTACTGTTCAGAGAAATTAAGCTCATTGGTAACTGAAGGTTTGTAGGCACAATGTGACATGCTCGTCATTGTGTATGTTTTGATTTTGTTGTTTTGTTTTTGTTTTGTTTTGTTTTTTTTTAAATGCAGAGAAAGGGCACTTATCAAATTTGAAAAGTTAATGTCCAATGAAGCATTCAGGTGTTCTAGGGAGATCTTAGAAAAGCAAGTGCGCCAAGCAGACATCAGAGTATTATCAAAAAGAATTGAGTAACTGCTGCACTTTCACCGAGCTGTACGTTAACTCTTGGTGAGTAGTTCCTCTTTGTGGAAGCACTTGCTATACAGAACTGCCAAAGTATGTGTTCAGCAATGTGCCCAGTTTTAAAGGTGTAAATGGGACAAAATAAATTGTGAAAGGAAGTGTAGTTGACTGAAAACTACAGTTGTAATAAGTCTTCCACTTTTTATAGGATTTTTGAGCACACAATTATGCAAATATTTTAATGTTTATTAATGTTTACAGTGGAATTGTGAATAGGTTTTCAGTGGACTATCTTATCCCTTGACAAAAATATTTTGTCTTTTTTCTATGTAATTTCAGAGTTTTTATTTTGTTACAAAAAGACGAAAAATGAAATATATAACAACAATGAAGTTATTTAACAAGATTTCTAAAGCTGAAATTTTTGTGTAAAATAAGGTATCTTGCAACTTGTTAAATATATTTATTCAGACATTGGATGTTGTATTTTTATGTATTTTTTAAAATATTAATAAAATTGGAAAAAAAAAAAATAATTCTAGGTTAGTTCACTCTTTCGAAAAAACGTCCTTCCCAGTTATGGCTCTTAAGGAGGTTTTATCCAGTAGCCGTGCCTGTATTTCAGACGGGTCTGTCTGCTCCGTATCCTCCCCAACACAGATCCGCAAGCGGGCGTCTGGATGAAACTATGGCTTCGTTTGGAAACTTTGGCAGTCCTAGTACTTACATTGTTTGGAGGAACAAAATTTATTGGGTTGCCCTTAAGATACTTTGTCACGAGTTCTTACGTTTGCTGTACTGCCGAATGAATTTATATCTCCCAAAGTTGAGATGCAACAATAAAAGTAAAGCGACTGTGTATGCTTTGTCTGTGGATTGTCCCACAGACGGATACAGTTTGTAAATAACTCTTCCAAAACCATGTATTTAAAACAGTTTGCATATACATTATGTATAAAAGTGATTTTTTTATCAATTTTTTTATTCATGTTTGTACATTGAAAGGGGCTCTTAACCCCCTTTTCTGTGTTTAATATGCTGTAGAGTAATAACATAGATGCTCTAGACTGTATATCAGGATATTCTGGTTCACACGGCAGAAAGTCAGAACGGAACACTAGTGATGGCGTAGCATTACTAAAATCGATGTTTCTTGAAACTTCATTTTACAACATTTGTCAACTTGTGATTCCAATTCCTTCCATTTTCGCAGAAAATTAAAGAAAAAATACTCTTGTAAATGCACTTTTTCTGTCTTTTCTTAAGCAAAGCAGAACTATTTCAATGTAAGATAAATATGGAGCTCACTAGACAGCATTAATAAAGGCCATGTTTTAAACATAGGCTTTATATTCTATTTTTATTTAAGTGGTTGTTCTTGTAAATGTCTGGACTTACCTAAATAGGAAAATTAATCTCCATAAATTGTTGTAAAGACTTTTTTTCAGAGCTAACTTTTACTGTTAATCTTATACTAGCTATGAATAAAAAGCAATACTCATTTAAAAGGAAATAACATGGGTCACATTTTCTCAGATTATCTTCCATGTTTAATGTTTGCAGAAGTAAATTTTCAATTCAGTGAAATAATAGGATTAATCCTGTCTAATGCAGATACCTAACCTCTGCCTACAAACAGCGCGAGATCTTAAGCAGGCACATACGCACACCGCACGCACCGATGGTGGATGAGCTCTGAACTGTCCGTACTTCGGCACAGACGTTCGCGCTGTGTACGCCGACGGCTTCTCCTTATCTCTTAGGAACATTTGAAATATTTCACGGAAGAGTGAAGGTACGGTCCCATGAAACACGCAAACCCATTCCAACGGGTGGTCGCTCCTTGACGTAGAGAACTCCCTTCCTTCCTTCCTTCCTTTCTCTCTCCACCGGCTTACCTTGCGCTAGTGCTCATCAGACAGACGTGCACACCCCCAGCAGCACCTACCGTCGCTACTCTGGCAGGAAACAACCTGCAAGAGAAGGTGATGACTCTATGCCAAGCCACTGGCAAAGCCTCTGGCGTGTTAATGATTTCCGACTCTTTATCTTTCTGGCAAGAAGCCTATCGGTTAGCCAGATTATTCAGTAGGTGTTTGAAGTAGTTTCTTATGACGTTTAAAAATGCCACAGGGAAAAGATTAACTGCGTAATATATATGGGACTATGCTGTGCTAAAGGTGAAGTCAACAAGAAACCCAAATGGGTCTCTCTTTCCTAACTTTACTATAGTCCCTTTATTTCTGCTTTGTTGCCATAAAATAAATTCCAAAGTGTCTTCCACTGCCTTGATTGGAAGTTTGTGCTGTTGAGGACACAGTAATTATATGATTATACTGAACTGAGATTTTTTATTATTTTTTTTTTTTTAGTAAGAGATTAGGTATTGTTTGAAAGAGCAATCAAAAATAAAGCACCCTCTTGGCAGGCTTCACGCTGTTCTCCTGCCTTTCTAATCTTTACAGTTTTTCTCAAAACGATATGTGTTATTTCAAGCTTAGTTAGGAGGTTAAAAAAATATATGTAGTTAAGATGATGGGATCAAACACTGTTAGAACCGTTAAAAAGAACAGGGCTGTAAGAATTCAGTGTCTCCCCCCCCACATCCTGCAACTGATACAAAGAACTGTCAGATTGCTTGTTTTCATATTAGCATGTACCTGAAAGTTGGAAAAAACTTAAATGTTTGCAAGGACATAAGGTAAGGAAAGATCCATTTCCCTGCTTGTTTTAGTTTTTACTTTCTTTCCATGAAGTGTACTAGATACATGTCTGCTAACAAGTTTTTAATTCCCCTCTAATGTGTAAGTTCAGCACCACCCAGATAAACTCTCCGCTTGTTTCTGGCTCCTGCATCAGATTGCTGGTGTTTGAGAAACCTCTTGCTTAATCGGTCTGAACAGATCGGGCAGGAGAAGCAACGATGTCGGAACAATAACAACAACCCATTATTTCCACAGAGGTGGAACAGATTTACGGTAGTGGCTACTAAAACTACCCAGGGTGGCTTTGATGGGGAGCTGGGAAAAGAATCTAAATCAGGATTGTCAACTTCTGTGTCTCAGTCAGACTATTCACTCTTGTCTCTCCAGATACGTTTGTCAACCAGATGGAATTTCACATTGAAAAATGAATATTCTTATGAAATGTTCTTCCTTTCCCCATTAAAAATATTCTTGGATAGCTGAGGTAGACAAGTAGATTTTCTGGGCAGCATTTACTGGGATTCTTTTGCAGCAGTAAGTCTAAGAAATGCTGTTGTTTTTAAGAAAAGAGAGTTTGGTTTGATCACTTGAAACAAATCTGATGGATGAGCTGGAAGACAGAAGCTGAAATAAAAGATGAATGTGTTAACTAAAGTACGTCAGGCTGTTTACTTCACTGTGCCCTTGCGTTTTGCAGATAATGTGCACTGAAATTGTGGTTATTTGTACTTCTCCATACTTGGGGTTTTATTATTTGCTACGATGTGCAGAAAAAGACAAATGCTCACTGCATTGTCGTTTAGAGAAAACTAAAAAGATAAAGCAATCTTAATTGTGAAAGCAGACTGTTTCTCACCCTTTCTAAGAATAGGATTTTCCTGGCTCCCTCTTTGTTTTGAATTATCTCAGCCCTATTTACGTTGCTGTTCCTGCTTCTTCCCATTTTCAGAGAAATCCTTTCTGTTTCGGAGTAGGGCTGCGCTGGATGGTTCTGCCTCAGGTCTGGAACTGTCTCCTATTTATATCAGTACTCTTAAACTTTACTTGTCCTATACCAATAGTTTTCAAAGGTAAAAAAGCATTTGCCTGTGCTTTATGACACTTGGCTTTAATTCACCAGTACAGCTCACTCGCCATGAAAAAACCCCACGGAAGCCTTGTGACGCTTATTTTCTCTCTGTTTCATTGCTTGCCAGCAAAGAAAATCCGTGCGAGAGCTGTATTACGGCCGTGACAGCCTGCAGGTTGTTCCTCGGTGGTGCGTGGTTAATTCTCGCTGCCAGCCTTGCTGGCGAGGGACGGTGAGGTGTTACTGGTGATGTCTCTTTCCCTGCTCTTCAGAGTAACCCAGCGTTTCCAGGCCGGCCCTGTCAGTGTCTTCAGGGATTTCTAAACTGCTCCTCATCTAATCCCTCATCTGGGTACAGCGTGCCCTGATTTGCCGTGACCCTGCCAGCACGGGCAGTTACGTAAGGAGGGGTAAGATGTGCAATTTGTATGAAATACTTTGTCATATTGCACAAGGGTGGTTTGTGAGGGTTTGGGGGTTTTTTTGTTGTTGTTCTGAGGGCTTTTTCTTTTTTTTTTTTAACAAGCCACCTGTTTCCCTGTGTGCACAGCTTAAAACTATTTCTTGATGCTCATTTAAAAAGAAGAATAAAGGCCAAACCCTTGATTTCTTATGCTCCTGTGCCATCCCAGCAGCTTCTCCATGGAGTACTGCTTTTTATCGTCAGGTCCCCGACTGCCTGCCTTAGGTCAGGTCTCTTACAACGATCGTTTTCTACACTCTTTATTCTTTTTCCTCTTTCAGGTCAGCTGCCCTCCTGCCGCCAGCCCCCACAGCCAAGCGGCACCTCTCCTGCCATGGCCGCTCCCTCGTCACCTCTGTCACCTGCCACAGCATTTTGCCTCTCTCGGAGACATCCACCCTCCGAGCCCTGAAGGCAATAAAACCCTGTAAGAAACCTGTGGGTTTTCTTCTTTCTTCCACACACACTGACTGCAGGACCCTGCCTTCCCCGGCCCGGCACAGGGCTCCCCATAGCGGCCCGCAGGTCCCCACGTGTGAGGGGCGAGGTACGTAGGAGGGGCCCCAGCACATCCCTCAGCCTCTCCGCCACTGCCCCTGCTCTGGCGACGCTTCGGGGGCACGCTTCGGGGGCCAGCGCCGTTGTCCCCAGATGGAGGGCGGGAGCTCGGAGACGGGAGAATGCGCCAGTTCAGCCGCTGCGGGTGGTGGCAGGGAGATGGCGGCGGGCTGCGCCCTCCCGCCTCAGCGGGCGCCGCGGGCCGCGCTCCTCACTGAGGGGGAGAGACGCTCCGCGGCGTGGCCGATGGACGGATCCCGGCGAAGGGCTGGAAGAGCCGGTAGCCATGGGGGAGAATGCTGCAGGGCTGAAGCCCCACAGCTCTTCTCAGGCAACGCCGCCATCCCCGGGGGCAGCGGTCCGAGTCCGCCGTAGGGCAACCGAGACACTTTATCCCAGAGATCTAAGCAAAAACACGGCAGGACCCGCTCGGGCCGATAAGGTGGTTCGAGCTGTGCCCGGTGGGAGGGAGGCAGGCTCCCAGCCCTGCTCTCGGCCGTGACTCAGGGCTCCTGGCAGGTCCCGGGGCCGGCGGCGCGCACAGGAGTTCAGCATGTGTTGGGGCAGGACGAGGGGCAGAGGGTGCCCGTCCTGTCCCCTAGTAAGGGCAGGATCTGTGAAGTACAGAAATACCCGCCAACTGGATTTCTGCTTTAATTATTTGAAATTTAGATAAGCTCCCCTTCATGCTACGTAAACAAATGGCAATATATCAAGTACGCTGCCTTAAATATTTACACAGTAAGCCCAGCTCCCTCAGCAATCCTCTCGCTTCCCTCAGAGAGGGCCTGAGAGAACAAAAAATTTTGACCAGCCGTGGTCAATTCAAGCACTGTGTAAGTGTAGATCTTTTTTTTTTTTTAAGGGTGATTTAGGGTCTTCCTTGTCTTTTAGTTACATCTGTTTCTGTGTGTGAGAAATCCTAGGAAAACATACTTACCACCATTTTACAGTCCTGAACTACTAAAGTGTGGATGCTGAACGCTCCCTGTTGCGTTCGCAGAAAGAACACCAAAAGCCTAAGGAGCATAAAGTTAAGGTAAAACATAATTTAAAAAAAAATCTAATGTTTAGCAGAATTTAGAGCTCTTTTTAATGCTGTCTTCTCAAAACTCAGGGTGCAAACATGAAGCAAGTTCAGGTGACACGAGCTCTAATTGCTTTTAGATTTTGGGCCAGACTCATGCAAGCAATTTTGGAGCTGAGCTTAATGGACTTCCCAACATTCAACCTGGATTCCTCAAAGGCTGTGTGCTGACCTCCTAACCTAGCTAATAGAAAACGCTGAAAAAAGAGCTGTTGCTTAAATACCAGTTCTCAGTTAGGTATTTAAGAGTACAGAGGAACGCCTCCTTGCAGTGAAGTCACAGCCACAGTCTGTCTCTGGGCGTTAGATATTTAACCCACACTTCCCTTACAGAAGATTGCAGTCGCATCCTTTCCCTGTCTCCCAGATAAGAAAAAAAAAAATAAAAAAATCACAGAGCTCAGTAGTTGCAGCTCTCAGCGGGGGAGATGAGATGTTACAGAAATGAGGACTCAGTTCCTATCCTTGAGAGAATTCAAGGAACCTCCATTATAATCTTCCAGATGATTGATTTGATCACTCTGCCAGAACCGCTGATGTACAGGGCATTTTGGAGCAAGGCTCTCATTTGACCCTTCCTGTTGAAATTGTTGTTTTCTGTGGGCTGACTAGTAATTGCATGCTTTTCTAGCCTCTTGGATCAGACACTCATTTCAGAATGAAGGATCTGTGTTCCTGTCTCTGCTGCTATGAACGTCACCTCCAAATGAGTGTCTGTGCACCAGCCCAGTTTCATCAAGCAAGTTTTTGGCAGGCTGTGCTGCTGTTGACTTCTTTCCCCTCCCACCTCCGTTCCTGCTCACTTTTTTCTCAGTACTCCTTCCTCAGCAGCACTCCATTTTTCACCATTCCTGCCATCAGAATTGGTTCCGTTCCTGCACCTAACCTAATACACCCCATCAAGGTGATCCACCTACTCTCCACACACCTTATCTTATACACTGTGAAAGATCCTTTCAGTTAGGATACAGAGACTAAGCTGTATACTCATTTTTATTCTGATTTTGGCCGTGCACTTCGTTATGCCATGCAAACTTGAAGCTATTCAAGAGAAGGGAAGGAGAACACACCAGGTTAAGCTATGTCATAGAGGTTAGAATACTTGGCTGGGAAAGAAAACACACTGCCTGGCCTGCCTTCATAGGCATTCCTAGCCTTCAGAGTGGCCAGAAATAACGATTCTTGCATTTGCAGATAAATATTTTTTGAGAATTGGGTACCAAGAAATCTTGTTTCAAGGAAGAAGGGCCAGCTGCAACACTTCGCCAACACACGCTGATCAAACGTGTGCACCGAAACACTTTGCGTCACAGATCGTTTTCAACCCACGAGGCCTGTTAACACAATCTTTCTGAGCGTGTTTTCTAAATAACACGATTTGGGCCAGCCACCGGGATGTGCTGACTCACCAAGGAAGCAAAGGGCCGTTGAAGCTCAGCAAAGCAAGTTCACCTTTTAAGCAAGCCTTCTGCTGCTGTTTTTCTGCAGCACCTGGATGCTTTAGTTACATGCATGCACTTGATTTCCAAGCTAAAATAAATTTATATCCTCCTTCTTGCATCAGTCACCTGGACTGAAATATGTGGAAAGATCGCAGTGTTTTTGGAGTGAAAGCGAGCTAGGCCAAAAGCAGTTATCCGAAGAGTGAGCCAGTGACTCCAACCTTATCTGCATCTTTGTGCAGCAGCATTGCAACTCATTCTCCACTCTAGTTAGCTTTGCAATAGTCATAATTAGCAGACACATCTGTAAGGAAACTGCAGTCACTATAAGCACGTTGATACTGTGGAAGCCAGGAGGTTTTTGTCTGACCAGCTTCATTTCAGGGAAGCAGCTGTCAACCCCATGCTCATGCTTCCAGTGATGTTTTTCATCCCACTTCAGTGAGCACAGGGCTGTAACACCTAATCAGGTTTTAATAATCCATGTTTTCGTTGGATAACAGTGGGTTAAGGCAGTAAACTGGAGTAAAAAGAAACTGGGGAACCTGAGAGTAAGTAATTATTTACTAAGGCCCTCTAACACTTGCTTAAACTTTTGTGTAGTAAACCTGTCTTTAAACATCTTCCTACCCCCAAATCCCTAAACACTGAAACATGAGGGCAAACTGATTTATTTTTAAACCCCTTCACTTCAGCCCCAGAAGACACAAACATCCTCCAATCCCAGCACTTAAACTCTTCAGTCACTTTTCAGAGCAACTATTCTCTTCGTATCTCAACATACGACGGAAAATGGATAATTTCCATCATGCAATACTTTCTAACATTTAACAAAAGGACTGCTTTAAAGAAAGCCTTGAAACTTTACTATGGATATATTATTTCAAATCGACCATAACATTTGTGGCCTAATTGTAGCAAACAATCTAGACAGCAGTAGCCTGCTTTTCCTTTGGAAACACAAGGCAGCAAGTCTCCAGTGTCCTATTTGGGGTCTATTTTAGCCTTTGTTATTTCAGAGTTAGCTCTTAGCCCATGCCTTGTTACTGCAGAAATGGCTATGCAGGAAAGAGCTGTGATATGGCTAGTACAAAAACGTATGTAAATGAGACCGGAGGAACATACTTGTTTCTTCCACGTTTGGAAGGTGTAGGAACAGATTTCTGTGGAGAGCTGGGGTAGCTTTGAAGAGCCACAAACAGAGCAGCGTCCAGTGCAAGTGGCAGGTGTACCGTGCTGCGGTCAGGGCCTAGTAATCCACAGCCTGCATAGCTGGGAGGTTCAGTAGTAAAGAAGGAAACAGGCAGAAAATAATTCTTTCAAACAGCTGCTGGAAATAAAGAGCAACAGGGAAGGTAACAACAACAAAAAAAGAGTGTGTGGGCAGGTTTCCTGCCATTTCTGTTCCTTGTTTCCTTTCTACCCAAGAACAGAACCTGGCAGCTGACGTGAAATAGCTTTGTTTCAGTCTTCATCACTTGAAATCTCCAAATCAATATGGTAATCCTGATGTTCCTTTTGTTACTGTATTTTACGTAGAACAAAGGTAAAATGTGCCTGTTAGCTGTCACTCTACTGTATTAACAATCTACTGCAGGACTTCAGCTATAAAGATCCTTCCAAGGCACTGGTTTGTTCTCCTAAAGCACAACATCAAAACAGTTAGCTCCCACAAACTTCTCTGTGCTCATCCAGCAGCAGCAAACTTGTACTTTCTGTTGGCATTCACCCAGCTAAAGGAGAAAACGGCCAGCAGGCCCAGTGCTTGCATCAGGCAGGGAAGCTGGGTTTGGAGGACCGCTGCGCTTCCCTGAGGGAAGCGGAGTGCACAGAAGTTGCCTTGGGCACACACTCCTGTCCTTTGTATGTAACCTGCTGGGGCACCAGACTAACGTAACCCAGGGGCAGGCTGGCCGAGCCCCCCTGCCTACCTGAGCTCATTAGCCACAGCAGCTGTCTGCCCTTTATAACCACCCTCAGCTTGACACTCCAATCACCACCATCCAGCCCTCCAGGAGTCAGAACGATCACCAGGCTCTGTGACAGTGGCTCAACACAAGTTCTTCCTGAATTAAGAGAACTAACACCTTCACAAATCCCCAGCTGCTGAAAGCAAGTCACTAATTCTGTTATCTGTCAGTGACTTGAAGCAGTAATGAATGAGCAGAACTCTGTAGCAGCTGAGAAGGAATGAGAGCACAAAACAAAACGCTGCTCTTGAGCAGTGTCCTGAAAATGGGTCTTTAGAAAGAACACACGTGCAAGGGTACAGTTCCCATTTATTTTACTTAAGTAAAAAAGCGTATTTCCCATATTACACTTTTTTAATCTGAACCAGTCCTAGCACAAAGGCAGTATAACCCCCCCACCCCTGACACAAACATACCAGTCTGTGGGCCCTGGAAAAGTTTGTATCAATATTACTCCATTGTAGAGTGAGTAAGACCTCAGGAACAGACTCCATTGCCAGTCCACTGTGACTAACTTCTTGTTTAACCCTTCATGGTTTCCACTGTCTGAACAGCATCTAGAACTCTTCTGAGCTGCTGGACATACATCCTGACAGCAGGAAATCCAAACCGTGTTCCTGCCCAGTGAACACTGGCACTGCTTGTCAGGTCTGAACAGAGAGCTCGTGTCTAACGAGGTTGGCCAAGCAGTCCTGCTTTAGCTGCCAGAGCTTCGTTCTGCTGAATATGGTACTCCTGAAATCTCATTGAGATCCTCTGTGTCATTTTTAAATACTTCTGTAAGCAGTGGTCTGAGCAAGTCATCTAAAGGAAGAAGGAAACAAAAGGCTTCAAACAGTAATTAAAACACTTTCCCAAACAGAACCCAAAATATAATCATACACAAGGATAACTGATCAGGTGACTACATCTCATATGCCGTGTTCAGCCTCAAGGGGAGGGCCTAATTGTCAAGTGGAAAACCTGAACTTTAGTTTGAGGGATGTCTGAAACATTTAATATTCATCTGTGTATGAAAGTCTTCATGAAAAACATCTCAGATCTAGCAGATATTGCCATTTCATCCCTTGGCTCCTCTTGTGAAAGTATATAAAGCACTTTATTTTGCAATAAATACCAAATCTATTACATTAGCATCTTTTTAAAATTCTCTTTACAAACTATTTTTGACAGCTAAATCTGGTCGCTGCGTGCTAGCTCAGTTTAACTTTTTTTTGACCTTGTTCCTGTTAGCTCTATCAGTCTTCTTGTACCTGCTTGGTTAACCTTCACAAAGGCAGCCAGAACACCTCCTGAAGTTCCATCAGGCTGCTGGGCAGGCAAAGAAATACGAAGGCCTATTCCACACATAGTATTGTCTTATAAATTTAGAGGCTTGGGATTTGGTTTATTTTTCTTTAAGTGTAGAGAAAGAGTTGGCTTATTCCTGAGCAACAGTTCTACGAATCAGATATTCTGCATCGTGGTTCTAAACCTTGCTATCACTGTAAAAGTCAACAAATTTCAATATAAAGGAATGCTGACAACTTTGTATGATTACTAGAAAACTAGAAATTGCTTTGTTTCTGCTCACTTTAGAGGGACGTGAAAAGCAGAGGAGCTGAAAATGAAAAAACCACGCAGCTACGCACACCACCCACCACTTGCCCTTCTCTCCTGGACCTGGCATCAGCTACAGCAAAACCTGTTAAGCAGGCGTTCAGTCTCACTAGGAAAGCAATTCCTGAACTACCCGAAGGCACTTCTCCCAGAGGGCGTGGTGTTTGCCATACGGTGCCTGGGGAAGCCAGTATAATCAGCACAGACTTGCTGTAGGGAGAGAGGCCAGAAGCTGGGTTTTTTTTCCCAAATGTAGAATCTCAAAGGAGATCCATGGAGGTATTAATCTTAACTATTTAATAAGAAACTACAACTTTAAATAGGAACATAGGAATTTCCATACTACATCAAACCAGTGACCCATCTAGACCAGTGTCCTGTTTCCAGCAGGGGCCAGATCCAGACGCTCTGCAATAAACTCCTTAATGGATAATTATGGATAAAACTTCCTGTAAGAAAGTTTCCTCCTAGCCTCCATCATTAACAGACAGCTCCTGTACTGTCCCTCTGCAGATCACAGAAGCAAAAAAAGCAGATCAGAATCTGAGAGTATTCGTAGACGTAAGTAATCTCTAAGTTTAACTCCCCTCCAAGAGGCATTGTTTGGTTTTGAATCCCAGGTCTTTAATGAAAGACTATATGAACCATCATTTTTAAAGAAATTCTAGTAACACTTTAGGTAGCAGAAGAAAAAAAGTATAATCCTCTGCTGGAAATTAAATACCATCCCAGAAAGGTAAAGAGGTTGGGCCAGCAGCATTTCTGTCAGTTCTGTTAACTGACACTCCTGGTATTTTTCAAGCAATTCCAAAAGAGCTGGTAAACACAGCAAGAAGACCTTATCCAGAGTAATTCTGACCTCCTCTTGCCAATAAAAATTCCACTAAAATAGATGTAGAGAAGATCAGGGAAACAAGGCATTTGCCTTGGGAAGCTAAGAGAGCTTTCCTTAACGCAGCAAACAAAAAGTGAAAGGAGACATGATTTTTACCTGCACTGAAGAGTTAAACTCCAAGGAGGCAGAAAATACTCCAAAATTATGGTTACTTTAAAACTTTAGGGGTTTTTTTCCCTGCCACCAGAGTCAAGCAAAGGTTTTTAGACTTAACCAGCAAAATTACAAGATTCTAGGACAGCCTCAGCAGCAGAAGAGAGGCAAAAAACCCACAAACTAATCTTATCAAGAGCTGAATTTTATATATTTTTATTTTTTTTTGTAGAAGACTATGCGGTGGAGCTCCCTGCAATGCAGAGAAGTGGATTTAACAGCCAGAGCTTTGGAGGCCTGTTTTCATGGCTCATTATAATGCAGGGAACACCGGTAAGTGAACAAGTATTTCAGCTGGATTCTGCCTTCAAAGAACAAGATACAGGCTGTAGGTGGGCAACTTCCATGTCCGTAAAGACACCACCTATCAGAAGCTGAGGCACAAGAGCCTCCACTGATAGCTCAGAGAACGAAATGGACTTGAAATAAACAGCCAGGGAGTATTGTGACATTGGGAAGATTCTCTGTGTGTATGTCCCAAAAAGACAACAATGACAAAGCCTCAAGAGGTCCTAGCCCATAGTTTGGCTGTAGCTGATGATTTAACACATCAAAAGCACTTGGCTTTGGTTGGTTTCTTTGTAAACAGACTGTTAGCATGCAAAGAACTATTTGTTGTCACCTTTGGACTTACTCAGAGAAGCAAAACTACAGACTAGTTGTTTCCCTTCCTTCCACTACCCTACCTCCTTTCTCACGTGGAGGCTAGATATCAGACACCTATACCCCACTAAACACTGCACCCCACTAGCTTTTTAGATACTCTAAAGATCTAAAGTTCAAGTTGCTTCTGAAATTTGAATGCTACACAGGAATTCTACCAAGAGGTCGTTAAAAGCATAGGAAACATTTACCTACCTCTTCTGGTTTAACCTCCCTGCTAGTGAAATCCTTTATGCAATCCAGGAAGCAGTTTTCTGTAAGTTTATTGTATGTTCCAAGAAACTCCTTGAACTATAAATAAAAATTGAACAGACAATAAGTATTTAAAAAGTCTACATTAATTTTTTTTATACATGGCTGCATGGGCCAGCTGGTGACACTACCACTTAAAGGGCAAGCCACTAGAGAAGTTTGCTATCAGTCAGAAGGTTTCAGCACCAAATGCTGCCAGTACTCAGATCAGATACCGTACTGTGTCTGTCAGTGGTCAAATGTTTAAATTTTGGTTGCTACAGAACTAATCTTGACTGAGATAACTTCAACTTTTTTGTCCTTTTCCCTGCCCTACACCTTTTTCTCCATGCAACAAATAAGATCTTCAAAGCCACCACTCATGAATACAGCATCTTACCTGCTTGATCTGATCAGACTCTGATATCTGTCCAGCCATATTCTACCACCTGGGATTCACTCACCTATGCTGAAGATAAAAGGAGAGTTTTTACACAAAAAGCATACACGTGAACGGCAACATTTTACAACAGAACGGCATTTTATACATCCGTGAAGTGCGTTTAAATGCAACTTCACTAGCAGACTTTCAAGCCATCCACTTGAAGGAAAGTGATCTATTTGAAATGTATTCAGTTAAAAGAACACCCGAGATAATTCCCGGTGTGAAACCTTCCCAGACCCACCTGTTAACTGCTGTCCCTTAAATACTTTCAAGGATCTCAAAAAGTTAAAGCAACTTTTTTTTTTTCTAAAAAAAGGTATTTTATAAATGCTTCCAAGTTTAAACTAGGGCAGGAGTAGGGGCAGAAACAAGCAGTAACATTCTCTTGCCTTACAGTTTCAGTGACTTTAGGTGTCATCTGTAAAAACAGTAAGAAAAAGGCAAGTATAAAATGGCAGCCAGTCGGAATTCGATGGAGCATATGCCAGCTTGCATCAAAGACATCTGGTTTCGATGTAGCTGCATTCTCACCAAACACTTAAACTACAGCAAATGTTCTAGTCATTGAATATAGTGAATGCAAGAAAATATAAAAGAATGAAAATGGCCTTGAAGTGAAACAGACAAAAGAAAAGGGAAGAATGATCAGCCACGATCCAAGAATTTAAGCAAGCATCCTTGAGGAAGACTCACATTCCTCATGCACCACGGTAAACAAGTTAAAGCTTGAAAACATCCCTGCAGGTTTCCTAGAAGAACACTGAAAGCCAGCCTTCCTCTTCCCTTAATTTACATATTATCTAAGACCTATCACAGATGATAATGCAAGCTAATATTGCACATTGACGAGAACAAGAGCCTTCAGTCTAATTCATATCAGCTGGTGGAAGAAAAATTAGCACTGAAGTCTAATCACTTTGTGAAAAAAGTTCATTTAGCCTTTTAGCAAGGGTTACTTACAATTAATCTTGTATTATGCTTCGCCAAATTTCGAGCAAGACATTCATGTTTTAGAAAGCTTAAACTATGCCAGCCTCCCAGCGGGGGGGAAGGGAAAGGGTAAGCAAGCCTTCCGAGCATGAACAAAAAAGATTAATAATTATTTCTATGACAGAAAGAAAACTAAGCAACTAGAAATAGCCCCATTAAGCTCTCACAAGCATGGACTCTCCCTGCACACACCCCCGGCAGTAATTATAACATCTGCCCCTTAACATTACACTTTATGACTACACAGTAAGTCAGTTCAGGGATCAGAGGCAAAGAGCACGTACGACTCTTAAGTCACATACCCCTACGACCAAGAATTCCTCATGGGTAGGTAGTAACTCAGGGTACTTAAGGAGAGCTTACACAATGTGGTTGCTCAGAAGAAACGAGGTGTTACTCAGGTTAACTTTAACTTGTTTTAAACTGGACATGACTCATCTGGGACAACTGGTGGAAAAGGATGGCAACTGCACTCTCATTACTCAGCCTGTGAGAACAATAACCAGTGACAACTCCATAAAGTCAGCCTGAGTAGATTATTAGACAGAGTTAAAAAACAGAACAGGAAAGACACCTGTCCTTTCCCAAGCTCAGAAAACCAAAAGCTTCAACTCCTGTCAGTGCCGTTTGCTCATACTCAGAATTACTTCATTATGCGTGTTTCTAACCAGCCTGCTCTTTTGTTCTTCTGTGACGAGTTTGGCAAGCTTAAAATTACAGTTTTACTGAACTGCAGTTCCACAAAGCTTTTACACTTGCACTTGGGAAATAGCTCTGATTTAAATCAGCACAATGGCACTCTCTGATTTGAAGTGCCTGAAGCACTTGTCCCCCTACAGGTATTTTACACTTGGGACACAGCAGGCAGTGAAATTACATGGCTCTGCTGCACCTCTTCTGTAGCTATAAATTACAAGCAGTTGCCTTAACATCTAAAAACGTGCTACCTGAAGGTTCCCAGAAACATGCATATCTGGTTTACTCTTCAAGTATGTTTTAACATCATTTGAAGTTTTCTTGTTGTTTGTCTCCTTTCCCTCCAGCCTGTGAAACAAGCCAAAAAAAAAAGTGATGAAAGAGCCCATTACAGGGCTTGGCACCTCAAGTAACACTCCACGCAGCCTCTTACATAGCTGCTCAAACAACTCCAGCATGCTTTCAGCCTTAAACCTACACAGCCTGGATTACTTTCCTCTGGGCTAAATGTGATTTGAAAAATTCAGCATTGCACCTTAAACCTGTCACGGAAACTGCAGGAAGCAGATATCTCTGAATAAATCTCTGCAACAAGGGCCACATGGTCTGGACGTGCTGGTTCGCCAGGAAAGCAGCAACAGCAGGGAAGTCTCCCTTCTTGAAGGGCCTTGGTGCTCTTCCAAATATATTTTGATGTTCTGAAGAGACATTCTTTTAAGATAAAACCCTCTGAGCAAAATTAGCAGCTAAGGATAACTTGAAGTTTTTGATTTCTCAGTAAGGCACAATGGATTTACCATCCTCTTCCCAAAGATAAGAAAGGCGTTGGCCTATTCTCTCCTCAAGATCCTTCCCCAGCTCCCAGCCTTGTTTTAGAATATGTAAACCACTTCAGGTATTTGCTTCTGCTGCGGCTGCCACCCCCGTTGCCATGGAAACATAAAGTCACTACAGAGGGACTGATTTATTTTTTTTAAAGGTAAAGCTAGTTTATTAAATAAAGCATGATTAGGTTAAGGATTCCTAGCTAACTTGAATCAATCATCTGTTTCCACAGAAGCCAGAACTGCAGACGTCAGAACTCTTCTAAAACTTCTTACCCATGGGAATACAGCTTCCCCGGCTGGCTCTCAGATCTTCGGAAGCAGAGGGCTCAGGGATGTAATTCCTAAGCACCAGTAACCAGAACAGAGCTTTCTATTCTTATTACAGTACTGCTGGGCAGCTGAAGAGCCTGCCTCCATCACAGCCTGAGGTCCTACAGGTGACACTTGCACTGTACATAGAAAGACATAGAAGCCCTGGAGCGTGTCCAGAGAAGGGCAACGAAACTGGTGAAGGGGCTGGAGCACAGGTCTGATGAGGAGCGGCTAAAGGAACTGGGCTTGTTTAGTCTGGAGAAGAGGAGGCTCAGGGGAGACCTTATTGCCCTCTACAACTACCAGAAAGGGAGTTGTGGTGAGCTGGGGGTCGGCCTCTTCTCGCAGATAACTAGTGACAGGACAAGGGGGAATGGCTGCAAGTTGCGCCAGGGGAGGTTCAGGTTGGAGATGAGGAGAAATTTCTTCTGGGAAAGGGTGGTCGGGCATTGGAACGGGTTGCCCAGGGAGGTGGGGGAGTCACCGTCCCTGCGGGTATTTAAGGAAAGGTTAGATGCAGCACTGAAGGACATGGTTTAGTGGTTAATAGGTGTGGGGAGGGTCGGTTGGACTAGATGATCCTTGAGGTCTCTTCCAACCTTAATTATTCTATTCTATTCTGTACGCTACAGTGAGGAAGTTTTTTTCCCCACTGAGGTAATCAACATTAGTGTCCATTACCTAACCCCGAGTCAACAGCATCCTTTCCCACGGAAACTAAACAAGCCCTGTGCTTTGGGGTTTTTCAACCTTTTTGTGAGGAGCTCCATTTTACTGGGGAAGAGGGGCTATGGAGGGACACCGTGAAGTCCACCACACTTGTTATCCTGACTAACAGTCTGCATTAGTTGTAGGTACAACCTACTCTATACATACAAGGCCGCAGAGCTGTTTTTTTCAAACCTTCGCTTCTGACTGTACACGCAGAGCACCACGCAGTGTTTCCGCAAGTGCGTAAAAGGGATCAAAGAAGAAATAAAAATATCAAGTTAGAGAAATGTGTTAAGACGAAGCACCCACAGCTTGTAGATAAAGTGTTGTGGGTTTTTTTAGCGCTGAGAACTACTAGGCTAGAACGTGACTGACATCAGATTAAAGAGCCTCACTGATTTAAAGAGCTCTTTTACTAAATCCAGTTAAACTACAAATACCTACGAAACCAGCAGGCTGCTTAACTAATCACATAAAATTCGGGACAAGAGGCAATTTGACACAGCGCTCCCAGTACTGTGTGCCTGGGCCACCCCCTGTCCCGTGCCAGCCCAGGGAGGCAGCAGCAGCCCCACCATGCCCCCTCCCTGCCAGGACGCAGGGACCGGCTCTCCCTGCGCCCGGAGCACGTCCGGCTGCTCTCCTTCGCACCGGTGCGTGCCACACGCTTACACAACGGTTCTCCTCTCGCCCCGCACACGACAGCCTGCCTTCGGAGGTGGGTGGCGAGATGAGGCAGGACTGGTGAGCAAGGGGTTGGGTAAGATGACGTACCTGGCACACAGGTTACTGTAACTCATGATCTCGTGGCCACGGGCTAAACCCTGTGCTGAGGAAGAAGAGGCAGGAGTCTGCTAACGCCAAAGGTGAGTTAAGACAAGGGTGCGAGCAGACACCCCCAGAGCCTCCCTGAACTGGCTGCACACACGCAAGGGGTCTGTCTGACGAGACAGACCTGGGTCTGTGCGCGTTCCTCCCAGAGCTGCCTCCTGGTGAGGGTGCGGGGGGCCAGGCCGACACTCCTGGCCCAGTAAGAGCCGGAGGTAACACAGTGTCACCCTGGTCTGGGGTTTTTAACTACACCCTGCGGCTTCTGCTTTCAAGGGCACCTTGAGTTCCTCTCCCACGGAGACGCTCGCCGAGCCCAGCCCCGACCCAGCAGCCCCAGCCAGGCTGGTGCGGGGACAGGCCCGGGCCCCTCCTCCCCGTCCCGCCGGGACAGGGCCGCCCCGGCAGCGGGAAAACGCCCGAAACCGGGACAGGGTGTTCTTCACCTCCCTCGCCCCCTACCCTCCAGCACAGCGCCGCCCGCCCGGCCACGGCCGCACCTGACGGTGGGCCCCAGCCTGCCGCCCTCGCACCCCACAACGCGGCANCGGGGCCACGCCGGGCTGCCCGGTCCCTCCTGCCCGGGGCGGCCGCCCGCACTCACTCACTCACTCACCGGGACCGCGCGGGAGGAGAAGCCCAGCCGCAGCAGCCCCTGCCGGCCCCGCCGATTCGCCGCGCGGTGAATCAGCGGGCGCGGACTTACCAAGGACTTTACTCGCCGAAGCGCAGCGCTCTCAGCTGCCCGCCGCCGGAAGCGGGCGGGGCTGGGGCTGGGTTTCCCTCCGGACACTACCGAGCGCCGGACCTCGCGCTTCCGGCGCGGGCGGC
>VWZZ01002753.1:0-180307 GCA_013399095.1 Psophia crepitans
CCCTATCCCATGGGATTTCCCCTTGCAATTGCTTGAAAAGGCAAAAGTTGGCCCTGCTGAAATCCCCGGTAGCAATCCTGCTAGGTCTTCTGTTCCTACCACACAAGAGCCTGAACTCCACCATCGCATGGTCACTGCAGCCAAGACTGCCCTAGACCGTCACCACTTTGACCAGACCCTCCTTTCCTTGTTGGTGAGGATAAGATCCAGCAATGCTCCTCTCCTAGTTAGCTGGTCCACCATTTGCATCAAGAAGTTACCATCGATGCACTGGAGGAACCTTCTAGACTGTGAGTGGCTGGCTGAGTAGGCCTTCCAGCAAGTATCTGGCTGGTTAAAATCCCTCATGAGGACCAGGGCCTGTAATTGTGAGGCAGCTGCCAGCTGCCTGTAGAAGGCCTCATCAACTTCCTTGTCCTGATTAGGTGGCCTGCAATAGACCCCCACAACAGCATCGCCCATGCTAGCCTGCCCATGCTAGCCTTCCGTTTGGAAAAGGAACAATTGATGGAAGGAAGGCAGTTTTGGTGAAATGAGTTTACTTGCAGGATACAAGTATTCCCTCATTCCTGGAAGAAACGTGTCAAAACTATGCAACAGAAGTCTCTCACAGAGGTCTCAGCTATATCTTCCCTGATGTTTCACCGAGAAAGACTTTCCTCTGCCTTCTAATTTTCTTTGAATATTCTGAGATTCCATCTCCATTTTCACTATACAGACTTTTTGGCAATCCTCTTAATCTGAAAGCGCATAAGATAACACGGTTTGTGAAATACCTGTCAGACTTGCTAAGTACTTTATCCCATGCGTTGTCCTCAAAAAACAGGTTTTGCCTTGTCCTGAAGTGTTCAGGGGACAGAAGACTAGACTTCCTAGGAGATGTGTCCTCAGCCCAAGGCTACCTGGGCAACCTGAATCACAACTGAACTCAGGGCCCAGCTGCGCCTTGTGGGCACACGCAATGCTCACACACAATTCCCTTGGCCTCTAGTAACTGAAGGTCCTTCTTGTGTTTGAGCTATTTAGACAGTCTCTGGGAATAGTGAACTAATACCCAAAAGCGACGTGCTGGTTTCTAGGACTTTAAAGTATTTTTACATCCTGAGTGCAAGAATCTCAGCTGTTACATTTTCACATGATATTGTATTTATGTAAGCCAACTGTTTTACCAGCTTTTCTTCCAGACATCTTCTGGTGCTCTGATGGCTGTATTTTGTCTGCCTATCTCTAGCTGTACATGGAAGCACAGCCTCAGAAGGTCTGGTTGGAAGAGACTTCTGGAGGTCACCTAGTTTAATCTCCCATGCCGAGCAGGACAAATCCTGACCTTAGATCAGGTCTGACCAGACCAGGTCCTGAAGTCCCCCATAGGCAGTGCTTCAGCCACCTCTCTGGGTGAACTGTCCCAGTGCCATGCTGTCCTCCTAGTGAACAAGGTTCACTAATAGCTACTCTGAACCTCCCAGAAGGAGGTTGTGGTCCTGTGTTTTTGCTCCGTTATCTTTGTATCTCCCGTTCAAGTAGCCTGGCCTCCTCTTTGTCAGACTAAGCCAGTCCACCTCCTTTGATCTCTTCTACCAGCTGCGTGTGCCCCAGGCCCCTGCCAGCTTGGTCACCTTCTTCTCCTCCCATGCCTCAAGTTTTTCTTGGACTAGGAGGCTCAGAATACTACCTGCAGTATTCAAGCAACCTCACCAGGACTGATTAGAGAGGGGTAATATCTTGTTTTAATCTTACGGACACAACTTTTCTAATGTATCCCAGCATGAGAACATACTGTTAAGCTCATTTGGTTTGACACTTACTGTAACTCCCCCTTAGCACCGGCTGGCCATTGTGCCAGTCATCTATCAAAGCCTGCAGTGATCAGCCACACCTTTCTACTGACAACTGCTCTCAGAAAGAAAAACTGTTCCTTATGACAGACAGACCTGTAGTCTTTGACAGCAAGCAAGAGCTCACCATTCATTGTGATTGCTCTGCCAGGTCAGACACTGCCTTTATAATATTCATAGAGCACCTGCTTAAGCACCAGTTGTTCTGCAAAATCAGTACCAAACCAATGATCTCTGAGCTCAAATTAAGCAATATAACAACGGACAGAAGGGAAGGATACATTTCATAGTACCCTTTGCCTGCCAGTATTAAGAAAAAGATATGAACTCAGACAACCACAGTGACTTTTTAGGCCTGCTTCTTGTTTAAGATACTGTGATGGAATAGTATAACCCTGTGCAGGTCAGCAAGGAAATAAAAGTGGTCTGAACTGGAAAAAATCACCTGCTGTGTGTATGGACTTCTGTATTAAGTGACTTGGTGTGAGTGTTAATTCAGCAGTTTTAGCAACTGGGCTCTGTGTTCATTAGAAATAGGGGAGGTTTGCTCATGAGCTTTCTCTGCCTATGTTTAGTCCTAAATTGCCTTTTACTAAACTTATTTCCAAGTCACTGTGTCTGGACAGTGAAAATGAAGTTAGGCTGTTTCTGTTGGCTTCTCTGCCCAGTTGGTTTACCAGCAAGGTAGAGTATATGATTTAATTTTAATCCACAAGTATCACAAAGTACTTAATTGTAAATAAGAATTGACAAAAATAAAAATTATAAATAGTTCCTGTCCTTATCCATTTGGTGTGGGACAGGTAGTGTGTACAGGCGTGGTACACTAGGATCAACAATTATACTGCAACTACTGCCAAGGAACAGAGCCGGAGTCCTCAGTATAGAAGTACTACCACAATGACACATTTCAGTGATGACTTCATTAAAAATTTCAAGCTGACAAGGATTTTCGACAACCGTAGGATGGATTGGAGAAAATAAGTCTAAAAACAAGCTGTGCTTTGGGATACGTTGATATTGCTAGTTCTGTGCATAAATTTTCATGGCTTTTCATGATTTTGCTTAGCATGTATCTGTGACCTGCCTTTTGGCACACAGTGAAACCAAAGATAAGTTTTAATGGGACAATTTATAGCATAAAGACAGCAGAACTGACTAGGCTGAGGAATCAAGCAACAGTTAAGAACACTGTGGTCACCTTTTCTCCCTTTTCTCCTATATCACCCTTTTCTCCTCGAGGACCAGGGAAACCCTATAAAAACAAAACGGACAAAGATAGGTCGACTTTTATTCGCATGCAGGTTCAGCTTTCAAATACTCTTGGAAAACGTAAAAAAGATGATTTCATTACATGCACGCACACAAGAGCATGTGAGACAAATAAGTCATAGTGTTTGATAGAGTCGTTTCGCCATCAAATCATATCATTCAAAATGGCAATGGGTCCATACTATTGGGCATATGTAAGTTCTGGAAAAGACTCCTCAAAGTCAGAGATTTCAGTGTAGGACTAGAGGAAAAAGCTTTCAGTAAGTCTTCTTAGCATGACAAAGAAAGAGTCTATATTTTGATATGTATCCCTTACAGGTTATGAAATTATTCTCTTTAATTAGGATAAATTTACTTAACCAAATGCTAGTGACTCCTTGATCTTCTACAACTGAGTCACAAGTCTGAATATTTTCTTACTGAGCACAGCCTTTCAGCCTACTGACTTCGAAAGGACTCACTATTTACATTACTAAGCACTGTATCTGGTGGCGTCTGTCAAAAGGGCTGTATATTGCATAATCTTTGTCCTCTTTATCACAGAGAAAGAGCAAACGCAGCATTTAGCACAGTCCCTGGATGTACTGCATGCACACTAAATGGAAACAAAGGCATTACACTCAGTAATCTATTTCTCGAAAGACGCTTACCTACCATTAACAGTGTATTGGTCATACATATTACTTACATCAAGGCCAGGCTCGCCATCTTTGCCCTGCCAAAGAACCATATAAACTACGTTAGCGTCCCTAAGCTGTGACACCAACAGCCCAGCTGCTGCACTCCCTCTGTACGGTGGTGCACCATGCTGGTGAGGCTGTATGATTCTATGACTGCCCTTAGTGAAGGATGCTTCTGTCAGTGTTTCACATTTCCAGGAACTGATAACTTGACTGTAAAATTTTGCTTGACTCTAAAATTTTGTTTGTACGCAGATACCAGGAGCAAGCTAAAAATAAAGGAAAGCCTATCACTTTTCATTTTTAGTTCACAAAAAGGGGAAACAAAAACTGGGTGGTTTTTATTTAACTCACAAAAGTGACCCTCAGATAAACATGCACTGCAAGCTAATTTAACACTCCACGGAACCTGAAAACTGTCTCTAGTCACTGAATCCTGACCCATTTAAACCACAAGTCTGTATTCCAACCTAAATTAATTACTCAAACAGGTTAGGCTGGAGAGGGTATGAAAACATTGCAAGTTTCTTGCAGAGTCTGGTTATGCCTGGCCAAACACATTTACATGGCTTTTCTTGTGTTGGAGCACAGCAGAGATGTGTATATGTGCACATCTAACCCAGTCATCGGCCAAGCAAGCCGAGTAAGTCGTCTGGTGTTATTGAGGCTGTACTTGTTAGGTCAAAAGAAGTTGTCATTTGTATTTCATAAATGGGTAATATAATTTAAATGATCGACTTAAAGCATACCATCTCCACCTATGATTGCTCAACAATGAACTTCTTAAATTGCTTCTGAGCACACAGCATAGAAATTAAAACAAAACTGGTCTCTGAAGTGTCCAACAAAACAAAAATATAATGGCGTAGTAGCCTTGTAGGATGATGTCCTGGTTTTGCCTGGTATAGAGTGAATTTTCTTCCTAGCAGCTGGTACGATGCTGTGTTTTGGAGCTGGGATGAGAATAACACTGATAACACACTGATGTTTTGGTTGCTCCTAGGCCATGTTTGCACTAAGTCAAGGACTTTTCAGCTTCTCACACTGCTCTACCAGTGAGGAGGCTGGGGCTGCACAAGATGCTGGGAGGGGACACGGCCAGGACAGCTGACCCAAACTGGCCAAAGGGATATTCCACACCATATGATGTCATGGTCAGTATATAACTTGGGGGAAGCTGGCCATGGGTTTGGACCACAGCTCAGGAACTAGCTGGGCATCAGTGGTCTGTGGGTGGTGAGCCACTGTGCTGTGCATCACTTGTTTTATACATTCTATTACTATTATTATCATCTTCATTCTCTGTCATATTAAACTAGCTTTATTTCAACCCACGGGTTTTACCTCCATCCCCGCAATTCTCTCCCCCATCCCACTTTGGCGGGGGCGGGGAGTGAGCGAGTGGCCGAGTGGTTGTTTTAGCTGCCTGCCGGGTTAAACCACAACGCATGGAAATCCAAGCAGCTTACTGACATTAAGAAAGTCACAGCTTTCCACGGTTCATCCTGAACTCCTGCCACTCTCATGTGGTCTCCAGGCAGGTGGTGGCCACAGGCTGCAGAAACAGAAGCACTTGCATTCTGGATTTCCTCTTCTCCCCTGCTGGTTCATGTCAGGTCTGTTTCATTACTTTTGCATGACTCTGTGCATGGGCAGGAATCTAAGTCTGCGACACAGACCAGTGACCTTGCACTGTCAGGGATTATCATCTACCTTTGCCTTTTCCAACTAATTGTACTGCTAGGTGAAAAGCAGTCATAAAGCACACAAAGCTTAATCAAGGAGTGATGAAAAGCACAACGCGTACAAACTATGTGCAACTTACAGGCAAGCCGTAGGGTCCTCTGGGTCCAGGGTCACCTACAGTTCCCTTTTCACCCTAAGTAAAGAATACAGAACAAGCAAACAAAAACATTGTCTATCTCAGATAGGAATGGTCTCTACCAAGTGCTTTAGGTTAAAGTTTATGTATTCCTAAATCTTTTGAGTGAAAAATATCTAAGCTCATTTATTTTTATTAAATGATTAAGGCGGCGAGGAAAAGCTGTGTATTACTTCCTAGGCATAATCACTTTTGGGGCACATGATATTACACTTGTTCTTAGATCCATGAGCAGCTGAAAATATTTTTCAAACTGTCCTTGCACTGATTTCGATTTTTAGCTTATAACAGCTGCTACATTGTGCTCAGTAAAAATCCAACGTTGTAATGAAAACTGAGGATATGCAGCATCAAGCTGAGATGTGACAAAGTGACAAACAAAAATAATGTGTCAATCAAAGCTTGTATTTAAGCAGGCAATGCTATTAACAGTGACATTGTGAAGATTATCCCATGCACTGTACTGTGTTGTTAAACTGCTTGATTGGATTCTAGATTAGTGATGTCAATACCCTAGTTTATTAAATCAAAACTGTACTAATGTGCAAGACAAACAAGTACAGAGATTACTCCAGAAGTTTGATCTCATTCTGCACTAAAATTCACAGAAAAGTTACCAGTTTCCAGAGGTGTGTTACCAAAATAATTTTGAAAGCTTCATACAGAGCAAACTCTTCCAAATAAAATGAAATTTCAACACGACAAATTTCAGGCTGACAGTAGTAATCATCTTTGCTCTCCAATTGTTCTTCATCAAGAGTGGTGTGGAATTAAACTTCCTGAGTCAGCCAGCATTAGCCCTTGTAACTGTGAGCACAGCCCTCTGCGAGCTTGTCAGGGAGGCAGGGCTGGTAAGTAGCTGTGGGCAGCAGTGTTGTTTCAGACTGTGATGCTCACTCTTCTGAATAAAATCCAGCAGAAAAGCCAAAGTCTCTTGAGAGAACTAAACTGCTCAAAGCATTGATGAGATTAAAAACAAAAGTCCTGACCACCTCCAGTTTTCAAAGTTCCTACTTTGGACTTGTTATGCAGGGTTATTTGGATCTCCTCTTCACCTCCTTTCTTTGCCATAACCCAACCTAACGCAAGGCTTTGTGCAAGGCTCCTGGCATAGAGAAGTGCTGTGTTTCATCCCAGCAATTGCTGCAATTAAGCTCTTGAGATAATTCTGTGTACCAGATCCTCTAAAAATCTGGGTTATTTACTACTCATTATTAATTCATTACTCTATTAAAAGCACAAGACAGAGATGTAGATGTGTGCCTAATTAAGTGTGGTGATTGTCAGCACAGCCACGTCTGTGTCTGCTTAGCAGAGCTCTGAAAATGGGCTGCTAAGTCTCAGTTTTATTGACTGGATAATACAAAAAAGCAGGCACCAGAATAAACTCAGTCTGAACCTGTTGTTGAATGATCACAGCAGTAAGGAGTTTGTCAGAGTAACTGACATTTGATCTATTTTACATACTTCATATTTTTACATAGGTGGATTTTTACATAGTGTAGTGGTGATTAGGTGTGTAATGTCTGATCTTTCTGGATTCAGTTAATCTCCAGCTACTTCTGAGCAGCACTTGGGCTGGATGCCCTTGCAGAACAATAGGAGGTATTGGGAAGTAACAGCTGATTTGCAAAACAGTAAATCCCTTGCAGCTTTAAAATTTTCTGCTGAGAAGAAACGCATATGCTGACCTATGTATATAACAGCTACAAACCTGTTTGATCAATGCTTGAAATATGTCAAGACTAGTTAAGTATCTTTTTTTTTTAAATGTTCAACAGCAAAGATGACTGTACGAAGTCCTCTCACGATAGGCCTATAAAGTTGCTAAACATATGGTAGACATAAAGATACTGAATGTATCAGTCTAGAAAATAATCTCCTCTGTTATGTAAGAATATAGTTAAAATAATGTATCTTGCAATTTTTTGCCTCCAATGCAAAGCACATGCTGAAATGTGTTTGGAATATCAGATGAAGTCCTGAATGTCTACGGATTATATAAGACTGATGGACTGTCATGGGCATACTGCCCTCAGCCATCACAACAAAGCATTTCCTTCAGGGAAACAGACATTCACAAACTTCAAGAAGGTTCTTAATATCTTTTCTTAAGACAATTCATCAGTGCCCAAAGGACAGAAACCACAGCCTTTGGTTTTGCCTCCTATTTCTCTTCAGCCTCCCAAACCATGGGTGAATATGACATACCATTTGCATGAAGAAAGATGCATAGTTTGTGTCTCCATTAAGATCGATATGGAGATTTCATAACACTGTCACAGTGACAAACATTTTAACCAAATTAAAGAGGATGCACTTTACCTCCCAGTACAGAATTTGTGTAGCAATGACAGTGTTGCCCAGGTTACACATCTGAGAGCCAAAATCAAGCTGAAAATCAGGTCTTTGCCATCAAGGCAAGAGTTTCAGGAACTGAGCATTTTGTTAGTTTTGTCTTTCAGCTTCTTTTAGATGGACAAGAAGTTGGATACACACTATGCCTGTCATTACCCTTCAGGTTTACTTGTCCCCTTTCACTAGTAGTTTAAGATGTTTATCTGTTTACCAATGTTCTCTAATTTCTCCCAAGACAATATATAAGTGAGATAAATAGGTACACAGCCAGATTCAGAGGCCTACTATCATTAGCTCCTCCACTGAATGAAGATGATCTCAGTAAAAGCTCTCTAAGCACCTAGCAAAATGGTATTTTCAATAGCCGAAGAATTTATTAAGGACCGTAAGACACCAGCCGAATAAATGATATTAATTCACGCTATTAATTACCATTTCTGTTTCTACCAAAAGAAATGCAGAAAACCAAAGTACTGGAATGTTCACCAGTATCATACCTCAGAAAGTGTTAAATCCTGTGTTAGCTTTTAATAATCAATGAACAGTTTAAAGTTGAGAGATAAAATAACATGCTTAAGCTCGCACAGTGAGTTAATAGCTCATTTCTTCTAAAATTCATGTCTTCCTATTTTCTAGTGACATGCACTATTTTCCTAGTCTACTTTCTCACCATCCAAATAAGCTTTGTATAAAGACTGTTTGATATTTTCTATTTTAATTAAATAGGTAAACTGGAAACAAGCCAACCAACCCTAATTTGCACAACAGTCTGGTCTACCTAGGAAGAGTAATTCAGTGTTGCCTCAGATGCAGCTTATGCAACAATGAATCCATGATTTCTATAGAAGAAATCGCTAGGCTTCAGTTTGATTATATTTGCTTTCCTTAACTTTTAAGGAGACATAAATATACAGTGACCAGCATTTTACATGTATTCTCTTACAAGGAGATTGTCTTTCCAGATTTTAAATAATGTGGATTTCAGAACACGGTTATATTTCATGTTAGGAATCCCTAGTGCCCTTGTACATTAATATTGGCCCAAGGTTTTTCTTATCAGTATGGACAAAATGCGATTCTGTTCAGTGATAGTGACCAGTGGCACCATGCACCTTCTTTAATTAAAAGGCAAAGTCTGAAATCTGCAGGCAAAAATGTTTTTCTACTGCTTTCACGTAAACAAGTTCAACAGTTGCAAACACAAGTTGTAAAACTGCATCAAAAATGCATGATTTGCTATTTAGATAATGAGACATATATGAGTGTCAGGCACCTGTTAGACAGCTGTGCTACAACCAACTTCTCTTCCCAAACAGTACTGAATAATTAAATCAAGAATTACAGCAATAATCTTGCTAGTTGATTGCTTGGAGCAAGAAACCTTTCATCTTTCTTGTGAACTTCCTCCCATTCATTAAGCTACACAGAGAACGGTGGGTGTGCAGGCAATTCTTACACACTTTACTTTCTATATGTTTGCCAATCTGTCCCCTCTGTGCTCATGCAATTATTGAGCTGATTTATATCACAGCAGTTCCTATTCCCTTTGTAACTACTGCTTGCCAAAAGCCATAGTAGGGCTGACTCTAGATCCAGCTGTATGACCTTAGATACTTTCACAAGAAAAAGCAATTATAGCTACCTTTCATGCATTAAAAGAATAGTTTATATTTTAGCGCTTTTTTTAAAAAGAAATTTCAACTGATAGTACAGACACACATCCTTCAAGATAAACGCTCATAATGCAAGAAACAAATCACAGAATCACAGAATCATAGAGGTTGGAAGGGACCTCGAAAGATCATCTAGTCCAACCCCCCCCGCCAAGGCAGGGCCACCTAGAGCACATCACTCAGGAACGTGTCCAGTCGGGTTTTGAATGTCTCCAGAGAAGGAGACTCCACAACCTCTCTGGGCAGCCTGTTCCAGTGCTCTGTCACCCTCACAGTGAAAAAGTTTTTCCTGATGTTAACCTGGAACCTCCTATGATCTAGCTCGAACCCGTTGCCCCTTGTCCTATCGCTTAGTGAGACCGAGAAGAGCCTGGCTCCATCTTCCCGACACTCACCCTTAACATATTTATAAACATTGATAAGTGTACAGTATTTATATATGCTTCTACTTTTAAATGTCATCAAAATTATTTCCTGAAGTTCAGAAGACGATGTTCAACTATCTTTTCACAGAGTTTATAGAAAAAAAAATGTTATCTCCTAGTTGAAAAAAAGACTTGAATTTGTAATTCCCTAGAAAAAAAAAAGAAAAATACCCAAGTCCTTCAGACAGTTAACTGGCCTGAGAGGTAACTACAGTCTACTGTTCCTATTTTGGACTACGCTGCATGTCTTGTATTTATTTCTTGACACACAGCTCTGTAAAGTGAATCATCAAGTCACGCATACCTTGCTCAGAGGTACTGCTGCTAAAGCTAGCAGGACCTGTGCCATATGGCCGCGTCCTTAATAGAGCAAGTCTGAAGTAGTTTTAGCACAGCTGCTTTGTTAAAGTGAGAAATTCAAAGAGACAAACCTCTGGGTTGGCAACTCCTTGGAGGTTTTAGTTAGTATAAGGTCTCATCTTTTGTTTGGTTGTACAAGTTGATGGTTGTATTGCTAAAGATGACGGGCTCACAGTTAAAGATTAAGGTCCCTATCCTACGTCCATTGGAGAAAATTTACTGTGAATATTTCAAATTATGTCAGAGGGCTCCTATCTTCTCAGATTTAAAAAAAGGATGAAAAGTTTAAATTTTATAGAGATTACAAGTGCAAAGAGATGAAAAAAACCTTATTTTTCTGCTGTTGCATATGTTCATAATCAAAACACACTATCTTCTTTTGTCCCGGTTTGTTCTCTCAATCCATTTACACAAAATAATGAAACCAGCCAAAGTTATGTTCTGTGTAGTGCCATGAACGGAAAGTCCTGCAAGTTTCTTACTGACTAGTCATTACAAAACACCAGCTCCTCTGAAATTAATGAGTTACAAAATCAACCCTTAAACAGATAAATGTGTGTGTAACTGGAATGCATACACAGTTCTGGGCTGATCCTTAAACAGATGAGATACTGTTACCTTTAGGAACACGTAGGCACACTATAAGTAGCCATATGACGTTTTGCCATTGTGACAGTCACTTTGTGAAGGGAAGCACAGGACATATACTTACTCTGTCTCCTTTAGGACCTGCAGGGCCATGGGGACCAACTGGGCCATCTACACCCTGCGAAAGGAAACAGCGAGGTTAAGAGAGAGGTCTTGTTCTTACAAGTCTTTAGTTTTAGACTTCTAGCCAAGAACTAACATGGAATCAGTCTTCACTGGTCAAAAAGTGAGACTTAATTATGATGGGACCTGGTCAAACAAATCCATTTGGCCTTCAAAACTCCACCTATAAGCTCTCCTGGTATGAAGCAACCCATCTTTCTTCTAGTTGGATTTTACTTTATTCATGAAGTCATCAGATTTACAGAGATTTTAAATTTATTGAAAAAAGTTTTGTTAGGAAAAGTGGAAGAGTCAAACAAAGATTTTTTTTTTAAAAAAAAACACTGATTACTTTTTAAATTGAAATGTCCACCTGTTGTAATGATCAATGGGAATCTTACAGAAGCCTTCAAATACATAACTGCACTCCTCTTGGACTTCATCCATTCCTTTATAATTATAAAAAGTGAATGATTTATGTTTCATATGAGAGTGCCTACGGCAGAACCCCAACACGTCTGCATCCATTGTACTGATTCCATATTAGCATTGAACAAGTATGTTTTCCTGTTTAAACTAAATCCCTAACTTTTCTCAGGAAAATAAGCACCCCAACCAAGGCAGCTGTCCAACCAAAAATCAAAACTCAAACTGCCTTTTTAAGATTCAGAGCTCCTTCCGCAGAGAATTACATTCTCCTTCCCACACACGTTGCCCTAAGAGTCTGCTCGAAGCCCCCTCTCATACAGCATGGAAAATGCCTGCGGCGTTTGGCCTTCCTTCCTCCGTGCGGTGTGTGAGTGCAGCCGGTACATGGACTTGGTAACGAAGAGCGGCACAGAAAGATGAGGGACTCACCCGGGGTCCTGGCTTTCCGTCTAAGCCAGATGCTCCCTGTGTGGTTAGGTGGAAGCATGGATGATGGGTACAACACGAATGACAAGAACGTGAGATTAGTAAGTGGTGCTGATGAATAAACATAATTCAAACGTACAGTACAAGTTGTGACAAGGTTCTGGAATGGGTATCACAGTACTACAGCATGTTAGTTAAAAAAAAAATCACATAAAACATCAAGAGCCTGATTCTGTTCTCACATTAGTGTCACGTCACTGACCCACCCCTGCCTTCACGTCACAGTGTGTTAGAGCAGAATAATGTCAAGCTACAGGAGTGCTACAAACACCGGACGTTAGGGTGTTTTTGAGCCTTAACACGCAAATATTTACTTTGTAATATACTTGCATGCTTTCTAATCTGTAAACAACGACAATACTGAATACTATACTACACAAAGAAAGAAAAATGTATGTTAAGTGTGGTAGGAAGTGTTTAAGTGCAAGAATACTGCATTATGCAGCCAACAAAGTCTGGATCCCGACTACAATGGCCTCATTCATTTCCAAGCGCCGGGAGACAATCACGGTTCCTGCTTTCCCAATGCAGTCCCAGCTCGGAGCACAGCCGAGGGCTGGAGCCGGGCAGCGCCCGGCACCCCGGGCGGTTCGCTGCGGCATCCTTGGGGAGGGGCTGACCCCTGGTGGATTTTGTGCGAATAACAGGGCGGCAGCGAGAGATCTGCTCGGCTCTCCCAGCGCTGCGGGGACCGGTGGTGGGGGCTGGGGCGGGGGGACCAAAACCGCTTGGACATAGGGAGTAATCTGGGCCGAAACGCCCTCAAAACCCAACCAACTAAAAAAACTCCCCAGACCTCATTAACGGTGAAAATGAGACGTTTTTAGAAAGTCAGACTCTTGGACTCTGTTCCTTAAAATGCCATTTAGAAAAAAGTAGGAAGGAGGAGCAAGACAAGATCTATCCAAATAAAAAACCCCAAACTAATGGCATATTTTGCTCTGGGTCAGAATGAACTTTTCTGACAGAACCAAAACTTTCTTCTTCCTTTTAGCCATTTTCAGGGGCTTGACTCAGACCTCCAAACTCCCTCTCTACATAGCTGCAACTGTCAACTTGAAAATTATCTCTTCTTTCAAAATAAATTAAAATTCTCAGGGAAGCTGACCTTGTCCAGAGGCCCTGCACGTAATTTTGAACATATTAATCAGAAGGATGTAGGTTTCTTTGGGTCAACTAAGTTTTTTTCCTCCATTTTACTATTAACAATGTAATCACATAGAGAAATCCTCACATAAAAAAAAAAAAAAAGAAAAAAGAAAAATAAACACTTTTTGTGAGGGAAAAACCACCTAAATTTTCACAGTGCTTTCACACAAGGTGTTTTCTCTTTTGTTTTAAGAATCATCATGTCTCCACATGAAAATTTATTTTTAAGGTCCATCATTTCTTTCTAAGGCAAAATTTATGCCAAACACTCAGAATGGAAATTTTCTGAAGAAGAAGGAAAAGTAACAATCCACCATCCCTAATGAACGAGAAAAAAAGAAAAAAAAATCCCCAAGCCAATTTTTAGCTTTTCTCAGTTAGATCTCTCCATTTTAACTGCAGAAGTGCAAATAGAGGAAGAATAACTGAAGAGATGGGGGAAAAGGGAAGATTCCTTTTTCAACGCAAACACCATACAACACTTAAATAACAATGTGACTAATGTAATGGGGGTGATGGCATCCTTGTGACACTGAACTGACACATAACAAAAAAACCTGACAGCACTGGGTGTTACAGGACATTACTTTGGACGATAGCACAGATTTGGGGTAAAACAAAACAAGACTGATGCTCTGCTCTAACATGGTACATTCTGTGTGCTCTGTTGAGTAAACCAGAGTTGTTCATCAGGAGTAGAAAGAGAAGGTTGTGATTTGTACTGAGATTGAATAGTTGGGGTTTTTTACTTACTGGAAGACCAAGGGGCCCTCTGTCACCCTTTTGACCTGGTTCACCCTTCAATCCTTTAAGACCATTTAACCCTGGTTCACCCTAAACGTAAAAGTATAAATGCCAAATTTTTGGTGCTATAATGGGTGTTTAAGCTGGGATAGAAGAAGCCAGTCTCAGAAATGGCTGCAAATTCCAGTTTGAAACAAAGACACAAATTCAACCTTCTAGGACTTTATATACTGATATAGTACTGGGCAAAAGCGCTTGGGAAGTGTCTGCTGGAGATTTAAAATCTGTGTTAAAAAAAAACTACAGGAAACTTATGAGTAACAGATTCTTTTGAATCTTTTCCTAATAATTATCTCTACAGTTAGATGGTTTGAATTGTGAGTTTCAGGAGTTTTTGGAAATTCCTCAAATCCCATAAACCACCCTATGCAGGTAATTCAAACAGAAAGAAAATTTTCAGAAAAATAAGCCTCAAAACTGCTGGTTCCTACAGTGGGATCTCCTGTAAAGTACATTTTGTTAGGAAGCAATAATTTTTCCTACAGCAAACTGGAATTTGCAGCAAAATCTTACATAAAGATATTTTAAACCTTTAAGCATACATAATTAAATAGTGACAAATTAAAAGAAGCAGTGTGGGTTATACAGCCAAGCTATTTGGGAGGTCCAGTTTCCGTATTCGCACAGAGAAGTCTACACCGTGTAAGAAATGGCACTTGTCTCATTGTGATTGTTAAATTATGCATTATTACATCACTAAGAGAATAATGGTGGGCTTGGAGTTGCCAATAAATCATTCTCGCATCATGAAAAACTACCTCAGCATGAGGGCTGCCCAGTCAAAAAGAGCACTGACCACACCTGCCTCTTTTGGGAAACAGAAATACTTGGGTATTTCATCCAGGCTGCTCCCCATGGCCGTGTTCCTAGGTTTCTCTTTGATGTATTACGTTACCTTATATCATATTCATATTTTTTTTAAAAAAATAAATCTCAGTAGAATGTAGTCTGCTGCTTTAAGTAACTCCAGACATCATCTGCCTGCTTTGCACCCTGCCTAAGTAGCCATTTCTTCATTCTTCTATTTGACTCGACGTGACTTTGAGAGCAGTAGCACTGAAAACACTGAAGTTTTGGAAGCAGACCTGAGAAATCTCACAGCAGCCTGAGTCTCAGGCCAAAAGCCTGAGGTAAGGCAGGGCTGGTGCTAAGATGGAACAGACTTGACGTCAAAAAATGATTTATGACTCAGGCTTCTTGCGCCAAAGTAACACAGTCTGACAATGAGTCAATCTGATTTTCTGTCTCACACCTTAAAAGCACAAAACAAACCCCAAAAACGAAACCAAAAAACCCCTCCTCCTCTCACTTGTTTTTTGAGAAAGGTGCATGTAGTTAGGCAGCTGTAGTAATTAAAATTATCATGCCTGACAACACCGCTAGCCCTAATGAATGCTATATGCTATTGTGTCACACCGAATTTTACTTTACTAGTGATTACTGAATTAAAGCACAAATTTAAATATTCAAACTTTGTCAAAATCCCCTTCTCTCCTTCTGAGCTGTCTTCATAGGCTGAAGATGCAGTGTATCTTCATGTACTGTGCTGTGGAAAATGTTCAAATGGTACTGCAGACCTGTACTGGCCAGTAAAGTGCATGGCACCTAAGAAGGTGAAAGGCAGTTCATACTGGAAGAAGTAGGAGATGCAAAGAGCGTAAATGAAGAAGAGTTTACCTGACTCCATTTCCTGAGCATATAACACGCTTCTCATGTTCGAAAGTAATTCCAATTGCAAGTGGAATGGTAACTTGCCCATAAAAAGGAAACTAAATAATTTTGTGGTACATCACAAATATTAATACAAGAATTGGATTCAGCCAATGCTCAGGAGAAATAGTAATCAGAAACAATCACAGAAAATTCAAAAAGGTTTTAAGCTATCAATTAATATTAAAATCTGCTTTAAGGTTTAAGAATATCAGACACATCTATTAAATGAGACATAAGACAAAACATAGCTGCATGCATTAAAGAACAAAGCATGACACTTTGCAGACATCAAGAACACAACTATTCAAGACAGCCATTAATTTACCTTTGGGCCAGGCAGTCCATGAGGTCCCTGAAAATAAAGATACCATTTTTCATTACAAAAATAGGACACTGAATTTTAAGAGTTTGTTGCTTTATAAGGCTGTAAGTTGCACCTGCATTTCTGTCCTCACAAATGAAACGCAACTACCAATAAAGCAACCATAAATGCCTGATTCACAGAATGAACCAGACCACTAGCGTGTTAACACTAACATAGACAGGTGCAATTTGTTTCTCTGCTCCATATGAATTTTAAGACATGCAGCAAAAGTCCTAAATTAGGTCCCTCTTTAATGGTCACATACTCTCATAGCACTTCTATTAAGCAGGCATTAAAACGAGAAAAGGGCTTTCTAGCTCCACTCTTCCTCCCAAGCTTACCATAGGGCCTGGAGGACCATGTGGCCCTGGTGGTCCAGGTGGTCCTATCACCTACAGATAAAAAACAATGGCTTTAAGTGATGCAGAGTAAAGAACTCCCTCACAAATACCAAAAGTCAGACTGACTCTTCTATTGCAAGCACGTGCAAACATAGCAATGCAATGGTGCACACTGACACCGTGTCTAGAAAGGGTTTTAGGAATGGGAATTATTTTGATTCGAAAGGCAGGGTACCTGAAGTGTGGATTTGCCTGTGCCATATGGCAGTGTGCCTGTCTCTTGGTTCTTACTCCTAGGTTCTAAGATANGGAATCGCTCTATAACAAACAGTACTGAGCAGGGATGCTCAAGCCTTTAATATGTTATGGTATGTGCTCCTTAGCGGTCTCTGTACTACACAGTGTACAGTAACAGAAGATGATGTGGGATTTTACTCCTTCCAATACTGATGACTGGAAAATATACTAAATTCAAGTTAGGGTTTGGCACGTTTTCAAAATTGCCCTTTGTCTCTCCTTTTATTTCATTTAGCCCACTTGTACAAAGAATTCCTTACAGTCATTAAAATAGGTAATCAAGCTGCTCAGCATTTAGTGCATGCAAATTCCGTGCTGGGTTTCTGTGTTTCTAACACATCAGTGGAAGAGAATGTCATGATGATATTTACAGTTTAATATCAACTCTCTTCCTGGGTTTAATCCCAAAGGGCTGCTACCGTGGGTGCTGCCAGGTGGCAGCAGGGATGCTACATCAGGTCTCCAGATTTATGCTACACTAGCTGTTGGGGATGGCAATAGTGGCAACAAAATGAGCTTTAAAATGTAAGACAAAGATTCCGCCATCTGTGAAACCTCCTAAAAACTGAAAGCCTCATTACAAGTGAAAACAGAACAAGATGAATGAGTTAGTGAATTAATTGGTAACAAATAAATTTTAATTTCAGAGAAAGAGACTTGGAGATGTAGGGTACCTAGCGTGTCCTGCGATGGCAGAAGGTAACCTCCTTGACCCATCAGAGTCAAATACCTAAGGCATGTCACCACTGACAAAGGTAGTGGTAGTTAACTTCGGCTCTGAGGTTTCCTAACTTACTGTGCTCTGCTAACATTAATCACCCATATCATAAAGGTATTGTGTGGAACTTCTTTTTTTGTTTGGTTTGGTTTGGGGTTTTTTTAGGTTGGTTGGTTGGTTGTGGTTTGGGGGTTTGTGTTTTTGTTTTGTTTTGTTTTTTAAAGTGCCTTTACAATGCTTTGAAAAGTCATGAGAATGTCTGTTGCCCAAAAAAAATAGTCTCTATCCTGGTTCATGTGTCACTCACTATTCTGGACACTGCTAAACAGTCTAGTCTGGTTCTTATTGGACTTTCTGAGATCCCCAGAATACAAGGTGTTGAGAGAGATTTGGGTTTGCATTTGGTTTTGGTTTGTTTGGGTTTTTTCCCATCAATTTTATATCTCTATTTTATCTGGCAAAACATTTATCTTTTGATTCATTAGAGAGCCAGAAGGCTTTCACTGAAGTAAGCAGGGCTGTTGTTCACAGTGAGAGTACAGAACAGAATAGGATTAGAGCTTTAG
Organism: Psophia crepitans; assembly: GCA_013399095.1. Lineage (NCBI taxonomy): Eukaryota > Metazoa > Chordata > Aves > Gruiformes > Psophiidae > Psophia > Psophia crepitans. Next base: position 18,103 of record VWZZ01002753.1, read on the forward strand.
AATTTCTTAAACCGTATTTAGTACTATGACCAGAACTCCATTCATTCTCAAAAAGGCAATTAATTATTCAAAGAAGAAAAATATTTTGAAAGTTCAAGTGTAGGAACCATCAAGGATGTCTGGGAAGATCAGTCATGAATATGAAGTATCGTTCAAAATCAAAAGCTGGAGAACCATTGCTGGACTACTACGTTCACTGCAACACCACACTGAGACTTACTGAAGGACCTTGGGCACCAGGCAAACCAACATCTCCTTTTTCGCCTTTCATACCATTGGCTCCCTACAAAATCATTACAAAACAGCATTTATAAATGGCTTTAATCTTATTAGCAATCAATCTAGAAATGGTAATATTTATTTGCAAATAATTAGAATTTCTTGAAAATAACAATGCAGCATATATATAAAGGAATTCCTTTTTTTTCTTTAGTTTTAGTGTTACTTTATTAATAACTGTTAACAAACGTAAAGGTATGCTTTTACATTGTCAGCTATCAGTTGTGGAATGACATTGATGACAAGTCCTTAAGTTGGCACTCCATTCATGATTTATTGCACTATGGATACATTTTTGGAATTGTTTCTATTTTTATGGAGAAATTTCATTTGTACGTATGTATATATATAGGAATAGAAAGAATGCATCCCATAAATATTGATCCATTTTCTCTCCCTTCTCAATCGAAGTCATCTGAAATTTCTGACGAGTGTTCAAAACATAGCTCCCTTCTCCTACAAGCTACACTTGCCCGAGTTGCGCTATACATTACGAGAGGTACAAATCTGATCAGCATGCCAGCTAATCTCTCTCTTCCCAAAGCAATATTGTGTTTAACTGTAAGTGGAATGAAAAGTTCTGACAGTCTTACACCTCCTTCTAGACTAGATGCAGAACAATTTCACCATTTTCCTCTCCAGTGCTTTCTGTCCCACTTCAATTCATCAGCACTATTGAAAATTCCTGGTAGTGGAAGAGACAAAAAAAATACAAGCATTTTAGCTAAAACGAATTCATTTCTCATACTTACTGGCAGACCAGGCAGTCCAATTCCTCCCTTTTCTCCAGGCATTCCAGGATCACCTGTATCTCCTTTTGAGCCTTTAGGACCCTGAAATGTGTACTTATTTAGCAAATTATGTGCAAAAAACCAGAGACACCAACAGAATTCTAGCTTCGATCTTAATAAGCAGAATAAGTCATTCTGTGGATTGACCTTTGTTGTTGATATGTAGAAATGCAGTCATTATTAGACCGCAGAGTATGCAACAATACAATAATGATCTTTATTAATTACTACCATTATATTATTTAGATTATGAAATCTAAGCTACAACTTGGGATCACAGAACTAATCTCCTGAAATAACTTATGGTTGCTCACATGATCTGCACTACACGATTTACACATAATGTACCTGCTCCCCATCAACTCCTGGAGTTCCTGGGGACCCTGGTTCACCCTGAAAAAGAAGATGGAATTGGATTATCACGATTGCCCCTGATGTTAGAGGAAAGAGGCAGTATTAAATGAACTGATTAGTAATGTCTGAGATTAGTAAATTGCTGCAGTTAACAACAAAACCAGAGAATATTCCATCAAAAAGAACAGCATATATACAATTCCTTTGTGCAATACGTTAGCCCTGCTGATTAGGTCAGCACACAAACTTTGTGTTGTATAAAGGCCAGAGAAGTGCATAAGAAGAAAGAAAAAAAGAAGAAAACCCAGAAGCCTGGTGAAAAGACCCCAACTGAATGGAAATTGTGTCAGTTACTGTAATAAATATGGAATTGTGGCTCTCGATATATGTAGAGTAGACAGAGACTTCATGTTTTCTTTCCCTGGCTAATATCAATCACACTGTGAAGGAGTTCACATTCACAGCATTGCCCTGTGACCGGTTCCTGAGTAGTATTCTCCAAGGCAGCAAGTTACATTGATGGGTAGAGATTATGATATTGGAAACAACCACCTGTGAGGTTGTATTCTGTTTTACATCAGTAATGTTGAATGGGAAAGCTCACCCATATGAAAGAACACAACCTCTTCCATTCTCCAACTCCTCTGTGTTTTACAGCATACTCCAGGCTACACAAATGCTGGGTCGATCCTAATGCAGAAAGCCATTTCTGCACACTTAACCATGTATTCCATTATCAATTTTCATGTGGAAGAATGATTGTGGTTTCTCACAATGTCTCAAAACAATTAACATGTACAATGTAATTTACTTTCATATGATATGTTATATGAAGCCTAAAACTGAAATGTCCAATGTTGTTATTGCAGAAACATGTATTTACTCTTCGAAAATCTTAGAGTCACCGACAGAACATACAATATGTCAAATATTTAAGAAATAGAAGAATTATCTCAATTAATTTAAAACCAATTTTTAGAGGGTCCACTAAACTTTTCTATTTTTTAAGTACAGGCAAATTTGTTTAAATTTTATAGAACAGTGCAGCATATGGTATTCATTGTCTCTGTGTGGGCTGCTCACTAACAGTTCTGGTACTACGCACAGCACCAGCCAGGTGGGATTAGCAGGCTTGGGTTTCCAGCCAGGCTCCTCCTCACATGTGCACATTTTAATTTGTACTGAGATTAGAAAATACTGTATTTATTTGGGTGCGCACCACTGTAGTATAAAGCTGCGTTCACATGCACACATACTGTGGCCAGTGGTGCCTTGCACAGAGTTTTGGCTACCTCGTTCCCACCCAGCCAGAAGTGATGCACAGGAGCCACTGTCTGGTCATGCAGCTACTTTGCAAAAATCCTAGTGCAGATCCATGGGTGAGAAGCTTCTATCCTGTTCCAGAACTAATTAATCTTTCTTGTTCTTAACTGGCAACTAAACAAAGCATCTATTCTGGAAAGTTACATTTCAAAAGGCTAGGACACATGAAAAGAGGTTTGAAACACGCCATATTTGGTAAAATTACAGTTAAATACGCTGTATAGGAGAGCTCCATGTACCTGTGTGCACACATCAGTTAAAAAACCAGTGAAGACCTCCACCCTTAAGATACAATTGGTAAAATAAAGATGATCACCTTTGGCCCTTGCAGCCCTTGGGGTCCCGGTGGTCCTGGTGGCCCCTAAGCAGAAACATACAAACCTATCAGCTTTTAAATAAATTCCTGCAGGAACTGCCATGTAAACACAGGCTGAATGTTAATATCACTACCATAACAAAGTAGACTAGATTTTTAACACAGGGGGAAACAAAGACCAGTTATAGACAAGTTATTAATCTGTGACACCTCTCAACAACCAGAAGGCTACCACAAAAAACCAACAATAACAGTACAGCTCATATTTTATAATAAAGTCCTGCTGCTCCCATTGATGGAATGGCAAAGCTCCTCTTAATGGCAGGGAGACCAAAACTCACCTCAACCTATATTTCTATCAAATACAGGTCTGGATGGTGCACAGTGGGGATGCTTTAAAAAACTCAACGTTTAAAAATCCCCTCCAGTAATATAGAGGCACTGCCTCTTTCCTCTAATGTCAGGGAAAATAGGACTAATAGCAATCTTGCAGAGAAGAACTTGAAACAAAAGGAAGAACAAAGGAATTTGTTTATACCACATCTGCAGCTTTAAGGAAAGGCTGAACCTGAAATACTATAAGCATCTCATAGCTGGCATCTGTATCCTCAGAAACTGTGGCTAAACCTCCCACAGAAATTGGCTGGAGTAAGAGCACTGGAGTGTTTGGTTGTCTGCACATTTTGCGGACAGGTGGGGGAAAATGTATCTTTATTTCTGAGTTCTGATACGATGGGACAAGCAAATCCTCATATTTGGGCTTTCTCCTTAGCTTTATTTATTTATTTTTAGTTAACTTGAGACAGGACTTTTTTCAGAAAATATTTAATTTGCATCTGGTCTGAAAACTCACAAATCATGTTTCTTCACAAGCCAATATGAAAGAATTTAATTTCTGCCCTGAAAATGAGGTTGATAACAGGCAAGTTTTTGATATTCAAATCCCGCTTCATGTTTTCGCCTGAGTCCCATGTAGACACATCAGACAGGAACGTACACCAAAAATTCCAAAGCAGCTATCTGCCTAGATGTGTACCTACAGAAATACTGAGTTCTGTATTTTCCTGGTCTCTTGCTTAAGTGAACTCAAGTTTTGCCATTAATTCAGCAGGAGCAGAACTGGTTCCATTGTTGAATGGCTTTCAACAATGGATTCTCTGTCAATGGGAACGTTGAGCAAATGAAAATATACATGTGATGATGAACCAGGTCAGCATCCGATGAAGGCATGTCCTGAACTAGCAGAATTATGAACATGCTACAACACAAACGAAAAGTTCTACAAGACACAGCAAGTCATGCAATAGGAATTTACCATGACAGTCAGGGTGGCAATCCTCTGTTGGGAAAATGTATTAACAAGACACCATTAGCAGAATTGAACAAGGATATAAATTATTCTGCTTGCTACAATTATCATCTCCACAAAGGCTATGCTGCATTTGGGAGATATCATGCCTCCAAAAATTAAGAGTAAAAAAAAATGTTATTTTTAACTCCCAGTGTTGTACCAGCTGCTTGGCTTCTATGGGAATCAGAATTTTACATAGGTGAACACTGCAGGTTCTTGTACAATTTTAAGAGATCAAATATACAATGACTAAATAGCAAAATTATAGCAAAAGTTTTCCAAAATTTTTTTTTAAACGTTTTAAGAAGACATAATGAGTTGGTGTCTTAAATTGAATAAAGGATGTGCCGTATGTTTTGCAATCGCTGCAGGTTTTGCAACAATGTTTAATTAATAAATACAATTCTTAGAGTGGAGATATAACATTGATTTTTAATAGAAATGCAGATGTACAAAAAAGTTGTTCTAAATACAAAACTGCTGGTCCACAAACCCAGCTATATATACTACAATTCTGCTCTAAATATTTTGAAAGACAAAAGACGTTTTCATCATGGAAGGAGGCAAAATACCTTCACTTGCCACTAATTTTATTTTTTTTTCCAAAGAAGAATCTGAAAGCAATGAAAAAGTGTTTAAAATCATTAAAACATTTGTCTGTATTTTTAAACAGAGTGAAAGCCTCAAATACTGGTGCTTGCAAATGCTTTCCTGTTGCTTACATGGAACAAGGACTATTTAGATTTTCTATTGGTTTTCCTGTGTGCAAAGGTTTGCAAATCTGCTGTTTTAAGCTTTAAAAGAATCTTCATTTGCTAGTGCAATAATACATACTGTTGTCAAGAATCTGGAACCTGCTCAAAACAAAGTACTTGGAAAAAAAAAGTTCTCTAGCAGATGTCTTTAATATATTGAAGTCCTTTGTATTATAACATGTTATAGAAATATATCAAGAACTTTAAAAATACTGAAACATTCAGTTTATCTAGATATGAAAACCAAAAATAACCACTGAAAATTAATATTTGCACATTCACACTAGAGGGTTCCTTTCCAGCAGCATATTCAGATTTCAGTCTGATCCTGTAGCTCCTACAAAGATTAAACTTTTACAGTTGCTGCCTTTTGCCTTAGGAAATTCTGCAGAATAGATCTGAAGAGCAATTTCAATAGAGACACAAATTTTATATCTGGTCCTCCAAATGAAAGCCACGTGCACTCAGTAGTTGTCTTGCTCGAACTATGATGATAATTTTAAGATCGCAATTTTCAGTACCAATGGACTAAAACATCTTAATGTCCAATGACACAAGATTGAGTAGGAGGCACATGGCAAAAAGTGTTCTGAAGCTTCTAGACTGCTGCTGATTTATTACTAAATTCTAAACTATCACATAGGGAGCCCAGATCTTGCAAACTCTTGTCAACTTCTTAAATCAGCAGGTCAGATTCTGTGCAAGTTCACAGCCCTGTGCTGAGCATTGAAAGTTCTCATGTGCTGCTGTAGGGAGCGCTGCAAATATCAGAGCCCTTAAGAATTTGGCTCCAGGAGACTTAGGAATGGGTGCTTGCCATCTGAAAGGAGTGGGCTGGATTTGGCAAGGGTATTTTCAACTGAACTTAGATAATCTTTCTTACACCATCCTTGCACAGCCATTCCCGTTAATATCAACTATTTGTTGCCCTGGATTAGAATGTAATAACATTTTAAAGTTGTGCCATGGCAGGTTTAGGCTGGCGATTAAGAAAAAATTCTTAACCAAAAAGGCTGTCAAGCACTGGAACAGGCTGCCCAGGGAAGCAGTTGAGTCACCATTCCTGGAAGTATTTAAAATCATAGAATCATGGAATGTCCCGAGTTGGAAGGGACCCATAAGGATCATGAAGTCCAACTCCTGGCTCCACACAAGATCAGCCCAATCAGAGCAGATGACTGAGAGCATCCTCCAGATGCTTCAAAAAAACCCCAAAAAGACATGTAGATGTGGTGCTTAGGGACATGGGTTAGTGGCGGAGTTAGCAGTGCCAGGTTAACGGTTGGAGCTGATGATCTTAAAGCTCTTTTCCAACCAAAATGATCTATGATTCTATGAAATGATTTACAACGGGATAAGGGCCTCCTAATCTGTTTCAGCCCCTGCAATAGGCTTTAGTCCTTTTTTAAGACTTCTTTATGTGCTGCAGCTTTTCTCAGGAAGTTTGAAAGTAACATTGATGCCAGAGTTAAGATACAAAGACAGAATACAGGACATACAGGGGCTAAAGTCACTGGTAAATGTGTGTCTGGTAAATTGCAACATTAATTTTTGGCTACTTCAGGCATCTGACTCAGTGATTTAAAAGATTTGAAAGCTGTGTGTTTGAATTCCCTTAATAGTAGACCAAATGAGACAAATATAATGCTGAGCCTCACAACATGCCCACATAGACTTCCCCATAGACATCACTCACAATAAAAGAGTGGAATAAGCCTTAATGACAGACTGGCAGATCTCTATCCACTCCCACTGAGCAAAATAAGAAAAAAAGTTCAGCGGCTTCAGTGAGAAAATGGTCAGATGCACAATGAGCCAAATTCAGTCTTCAGTTGCACATAAGCAAACCATTCACTTTGGTGGAGTTGTACTGCACAGAATTTGCATCTGAGTACACTGCACTGTAAATCACTTCAACTGCAATGACATATGTCACCTTGCTACTTTGATTTTATGCAAACACTCATTCATTCTCTTTGTAACCCCACTTTAATCCTCCACACTTTTCTGCACACCAGTCAAAATAAGTTTTCTGGAAATGAGTAAGTGGGAAGGCTGGTGTCTTAGTCTATTTAACATACTCAAGTTGCTGATTGAATCCACAGCTTTGTAATGGAACCACGCTACATGGTTTCCAAATCTCAAATATTCTGCTCTTTGCATTTTAAAGGAACAGGAGGAGGAAAAAAAGAAATGTCAATATTATACTACATGAACTGAAAAGCAGATGCTTCTGTTGAATGTATGTATGTGGTTTATTACATGAATTTAGCACTACACACCAGAGCCAGCAATGAATCAGCTTTGTCCTCATTAGATGATGTCAATACTCTCCAGGGGAAATGAAACTAATTCACTCAGCTAAATTGTATCAAGGAAACAGTTTGTCTAACACCAAACAGAAAACCTGGTTTCCAAATATAGAAAGAGATTCCTGATTAACAAGCTCTGCAAATCTTTGCACACAAAATGTTTTCAAGGTTGACAAAACAAGAGCAAAATACAATGCTGTCAAAATGCTTTTTCCCAGAACTGACTAAGCCACTCCCTGCCTTGTTATGTTTGCATACCTGCAGAGCTTCATGGATATTGCCATTATAATTAATTATCTCTGTTGCACCTTGATCACCCTTCTGTCCAGGTGGTCCCTGTAAAATATTTTCCATAAAAATTTTGAGACACCCATCAAAGACTATTCTAGACACTTAACTACTACACATGCTTTGACTTCTTTGTGCAGTGTTGAAATCTTGTTGTACTTACAATATATACTAAAATCCACTAAGTTAGCATTAAACTAAAGATGGCTTTTAAAGAAAAACATATTTTTTTTTAAAAAAAAGATAACTTAAACAAGCCAGTTAGTACACAGTGACTTGTGCTGCAGTGGGAAAGCAAATACATGAAACCTCTGAGGACAAATGTTTAAGCAGTTCCTATACTCTGTGGGTTCTCTATTGGCTGTGAACAATGTCAGAACATCTGGCATCTAACATCCTGCCTGCGAACTGTGAACAGGAGACTCCTTCAAATAGTAGCAAGGGCTGTTATTCATATTAAAGACCAGTTAGCAACACACGTTCTGTTAGAATAAAGTGCCCAATTTCACTGGTTCGACTGGTGTTGCTGCTAGAGTTTCAGTTCATAGTGTGGGCTGGATCTAAGAATACAAAACAAACAGCTGAAATGAGCAGACTTACCCGTGGACCTGCAGATCCCGTGTCACCTCTGTCACCTGTATCACCCTGTGTAAAAATGATATTTAAAAACAGATACGACATTTGTTAGTACATAATACAGCTACTTTTTATATATGTTTATCTTAAATAAACCAGTTTAAAAGGCCTCTCATCATAAAGAAAATGTGGATCTTAACTGATTAAAGGAAAAATTCCTTCAAAATCTGTGTAGTGGCAGGGTTGGCAATGATGCATTTGGTTCTGCGTGAATTGTTACAGAGTACTGTATAGGTTTGAAAGAAAAAATCCCAAAGAACCAGTAAAAGACAGATTGCCAATTAAGTAATTTGTATAACTTCCATATTCTTAATGGCACTATTATCAAAATCTTGAAGAAAAAGCTAGAGAAATTTAATCACTCAGTCTGAAAACAACAACAACTTCAAATGTGTGTTTCAAAGCGTATAAACTTTTTTTTTCGCAGTCATGACTCCACTAACTTCCTGAACTTCCCTGCTCCGAGTCATTGCCCCCCCAAACACAACATTACTGTCAGCCTTAGAGTTCCTTTACTCCCTTACTGCGACAGGCTTAAAACCTTTACCATCTTGTACAAAGCTTTTTCTTTCCGGCTATTAGTAACATGTTTCAAATAATGGAGGGAATTTCAAACATGCATAACTCAACATCCAGTGACTACGATTCATTTCATTTCACGGTCACTTTCATAGCAAGCTCTTATATTTTTAAATTACTTCAAAATGAATTTGCCTAAGAACCGCAACTTTGTAGCTGTTGACATCTATAAACTTTGGTGCAAGCCAGAGAAGAATGATTAATTCACAAGTGGTAATAGAAAACACAGAAAACTTTCATGGGGTTAATGAAGGAATATGGAGAGCAGGCTGGTGGAGAGACATAATTGAGGTTGTGCCATCTGCCTTTCCTTTCAGCGTTGCCGTGGCAGCAGCTAGTGAACATGTCGTTGGAATTGTTAAAAAAATGAAGTTCCCAACCACTAGACTGACTTCTGTGGGGCGGATTTAAGACAGGTATGCAGGTAAAATGGAAATCGTATATCCTTTTTTGATAAAAAGGGAATTAAAGAGGATAATTTTATCTTTTTGGTGCATTTGGGATGTGCCCGGGTACTGCAGGCAAATGAGAGGCTGATTCACTCCTCTACTGTCTCTCTGATGCTTTAACCCCCTCATCAGCTGCCTCACTTTACAATATTTCTTTCTGGTAGGAATGAATAAGGTTAAGTGGCACTTCTTTAAATCATATCCTTAGGCACTATGAATGGGCTGCTCTTTAAAGATCTTACAAATACTGCAAATAGTATCCTGCCAGCCTACATTGATTTGTCATCTTTATTCTGATAGTAGACTCAATAACTGCCTAAAAAAATCTATTTTCATTTTGCTTTGACTCTGTAATATAACACGGAGTCCAGTGAGCACAGTGTTTGCACGGCAGACAAATTAATAGAAAAGCATATATTTTCTATCTCTCTCCATATACGTGAACCAATTACATCTATATAGAGATGGAAGGATGGATAGATAGAGAGAATCAAAGTAGTTTTTTGAAGTAGGTAAAACAGTAATGTAACCTACCAGTCTTGCCTTTCTGTCCATCCTGTCTCAGCCTGCAGTAGATGGAACACCACTGATTCCTAACTCACCAAAGTGTGGATCCACAAAATTATTGTGAAAACCAATTAAATTTCAACAGGCATAGTCAGGTGTTGGTTCCTGGCATATAGAAGGACTAACCCACATCAGTAACACAGAGAGAACCCAAGTTGCATGGGGAAAGCCAGAGCAGAGTGGAATAGATGTTATAACAGAAAAAGAACTAGAATCACTCAGAATTTTACTTTAATAGCTAAAGCCGAAAGTCCGAAGGTTTCACTTATAAAGAACACTGTGGACTGTTTCAGGTTTTCTTAAAGAGATAAGTGAAGTTTCGGTGAAATGTTACAAATAATTTATCCTAAAAATCATTGTGTTAATTACTCCACTAAAGACAGTTTCTTTACTACTAACCTTTGACCCTTTTGGGCCTCTAGATCCAGGTTCACCTGTTTTCCCCTGTTTGAAGGAAGACAGACAGGAGAAAAATGATAGAGAACAGGGAGTACCGCGAAAGAGAAATTAGTAATGACTAACAACAGTATGGAAGAGCAGAAATACTTATTTTACATGATCAAGATAATGAATCTGTAAAGGCACTGAATTTATTGGCACCCAGAGTAATATATTCTTTAACACCAGCAGGCAAAGGCCACAGATTCCATCCTTCCATAGGAAAAGTAGTATTGGCATTAGTAAAGAGTAGATCTGATAGACGTCATTAACACTGGTTTACAGGAATGACCTGTGTCATTCCATAGTTCCTGAAAAATGATAGCTAAGAGATAGAGAAGACAGTTAAATATCCTCAAATAAAGAGACTAAAATAAAGTGATGCCACACCTTCTTTTCTCAACAGTTTGGGTGAATACAAACTGGCCACAGAATCTGCCTTACTGTTTTCAAGATGTATTAGGAAAGGAAAACTTGATGGTATTGACACAGTGGAAAATATTAAGACAATGCTAAAATGTAGTTAGAATGATCTCTTTCTTACAGAGTTAGAAAACAGCATGCAAAATGGATTTTCTCTGCATTCAGTAGCTACACAGGTCAAACAGTTCAAACTTCAATGATGAAAGTTAGGGACATGGAGGTCAGGACTTTAGCTGGAATGAATTAAGCCAACTCCATGACTGTGTGTAGGTAGTGTCTGCTCTGTAGACCAAATAGGAGTCCACTCAGAGTGCAATTCCAGAGCTGTGAACACAAAACTGCGTTGTCTTCTGGACTGAGCTGGAGTATTTGACAGCATTTCCATTTAAAAGCTCACTCAGCAGGATTTTGTTCTATTTTTCAGCAAGAAAAGATGTGTTCATAGGTGTAAAACTAACACAGCATTTCCAAATCAGACTGACCTTTGGTCCAGGAACTCCAGGTTCACCTCGCTCACCCTTCCCAACAGGGCCTGCCTCTCCTCTGTCACCCTGTTGCAACAGATGCACATATATCACAAAATACTGGGCAGCCTTCAGCATGCTGCTGACTCAGCACAACCAAAGAAATCAAATAATCAGAACAAAACATTTTCAAGTTCATCTGTGACTTGTAATGGATTGGGGAAGTCTCTCCTGACTAAATACAGTCTTCTTGAAGGCAAAAAAAGGCTTCAAAATGGAAATAGTATTTGTAAGGTATTTTTTGCCCCTATTCTAAAAGGACAGGAATAAAGATTCCCAAACTGTGAGACTGTTAGTAGAATTCATGATACTCTAACTTTGCCATATCATGGCTAAAAAAAACCCCATAGGAAAAAAGAAAAAATACAGGTTTAGTGGATCTGTATTTTCAGAGTCCGGTATGTAGTATCAAACCTCTGATACCTGCACATACTTACAAGCTTTTTTCTAAAAAGCATTTATGAAAATACAGTTTCTTCAGTCATGCATATTCTGCCTGTTGAACAAATATTTTTTTGGGATGATGACATGAACAAAGGCAGTGGATGAACTTAAGTTATGAACGGATATAACATCTGCCTTCACATTGTTTGAGGGCATCAGAGCAATGGCACATATATCATAGCACTGGTCCATGAGCTATAATTTCCACATTGTCCTCCATTAGTACCACCTCAGCCTCTAATCCACGCTGAGGAAGTTGAATTTGACATTGGCTCTAAGGGCTTCGAATCAATGTTGGCCAATTACCCTTACCTTGGTTCCTGGTAGCCCTGGCAACCCAGGTTCTCCTTGCGGACCAATGAAACCTGGTTCACCCTTAAAAAATACAATATGAGAGGAATGTTAGATTATTTATTTAGCAGTATATAATTGCAGTAACACAAGTTTCTTTTGGATAGTATTTTTCCCTGTATTGCTTACAGCTCTCTAGCTGTGATGTAACAGTTACAGAGGCATACTTTTCATCATGGGTGGCTTTCATCAGCATAAGTTCTTGTAGCAAGCCATCACACAGCACATGAAATGCAAATGAAGCAGAAGGGGTCAAACATAGTTTTTATGAGGTTAAGGACTGTTAATATGCAACCTGGACTGTAACATCATATACCAAACTAATATCAAAGCAAGTTTGAAGGCAAGAGGGGAGTTCTGAGTGATTCCTAATTTTAAAAAGGGACAGTTAATTTCAGTCATGTGTTATGAGGTAGTTTTCTACTGCAGCATAGAAATAGATGTGCAGACCGGGTAAGGATATGACAAAGCAATGACCAATGGAGAGGCCAGATGGTACTGTTGCAATGTGTTTTCAAGGGAGGTACTTAGCTGCGTCATCCCCAAAAAGGAGATCAAAAGCCATGTCTTCCCAGGTCAGAGACTTCCAGCACCACCATACTCTCCCTCTCATTCTGACCGTAAAATACTTCAGCTCTCTGCACCCGGGCAACTTCTCTAGCTGTGAACAGCTGGGAAAGAGCCACAGCTCTCCTCATCCCCCCTCTGTTCTGTCTCTTTCCTGCCCATTCATTTGTACAGACACAGCAGACAAATAGCAGGAATCAAGCTGAGTTGCAGCAGAAGCAGCATTAAGCAGAGGAGTAAGGATGTATTTTATTACCTATCTCCATGCCTGAAGGGGGATAAGGGAAGATTAATAAGCCACATGTTTTCCTTCACAAACTCTCCTGAACAAGGTTTCCTGCTATTTAATCTTGCATTTTTTCACATAGATTTGAAACAAGATATACATACTCACAAGCTATTGCAAATATTAAATTCAATAGTGTAGTCCAATTAATAAAGATTTATTTATTAGCCTTTTGACAATATCCCTGACCTTAATGACTAAAACTTACCAATAAAATGCTTCTTCAAATAGCTAAAAGACAGATGTGTCATCATCCTGTATTGATATAATTACTGACAACATATAGAGACAGTGAATATAAGCAGTTGGATAATATTGCTCATCACTTCTTCATCTCCATGGAAATACAGGTACGCTGCATGGGGCGAGCAAATTAGGAAGGATTCTTGCACATTCATCTGTGCTCTCAACAGCAGTCCATCATTAACAGTTCAAAGTAAAGAAGGTCTCTAGCAAACCTATAACCAGAGAAATCTTTTCTGTGGCTATATCAAGGGCCGTAGCAAGCTCTCAGTGACCTCAATGTAGATTATAAAAAAATTACAATTAAATAATGATTCTTTTTTACACGAAGCTGCAGCTGGCCATGGTTCAGAATGTGATACCAGAGGAGTAAATGAAGACAAACATGTCACAGAGAAGCATTAGGTTTTTTTCTGTCATGGGAAAATAACCTTGCAGTTTAGGTAAGTCTTTGCATTAGTCCACACCAGCAAGAGTAACATAAGGTTGTCATTGCAGATGGAAGGACTTCGATGTCACTAAATGAAAACAATGCTGCTTCAATCACTTATTTTAGAATGAGAAGGTACTTGATAGCCCCATGTTGTTTTAATACTGACTTTACCAGGGCTAATTTCTTGGACAGCTAATTATGACTTCAGACAGAACAAACATGCAGTGATGTATGATTCAATCTTTTCAGTGGTAAGGCTTGGAAGTATCATTCAAGGGTTGATGCACAGCTTTTGAGTCAAATTCTTGCACTTTGCTCAGGACGATACCAGTTATATACAAGAAGAAAACTTCTGGCAAAAGTCCAAAAAGAAGTCCCACCTTCCCCCAAAATCTCTAAAGAGATAAGAAAAAGGTGCTTTGCAATAGCTAGTGAAATTGATAACAGAAGAAGCTGGTGGTTCAATTAGTGTAAATAGAATACAGATCTTATATGACATCGAGTTTTAAAATATTATCAAGCGTGTTTCAAATGTTTTAAAACATTATTGAGTGTGCAGTGGAAGAAGTGGTGTCTCAGTAGAGACAAGGGACTGACTGGCTGAGTAGCTGCTCTGCTGAGAAAAGCGTGGTGGTTATGGTGGATGCCAAGTTGAACGTGATCCGACAGTGTATTCTTATCACACACAAAACAAACTGCAGTAGTTAAGACCTGACTACATTAAGAAAAACATGTAACTCTTCCTCTATCTGGTGCTAGTGAGGCTAAGCAGATTAAAAGACAGATCTGATTTACCATCTGAATTAAGCTTCTAAGTAAAAAGACAACATGTTTGGATGATTTGAAACTAAGCTGTGTCCTCTCTAATATTTCAAATCTCTTGAGTGTAACCACAGCATAAGGCCTTAACCAAAATGCTCATTGTGTATACTTCTGCACCATTCAAAGTTAGTGGCGGTAACAGCTGTATCAGGTTTGTCTCTGGCATTTCTGTCTCAGTTACTCAGAAGAGAAGCATTTATATGAGAAGTAATGCCCATTCCTCATACCTACTGTATCCTGCAATTACATTCTTCAAATATTGCTAGCGTCCTGCTTTGTGTTAGCCTTTATGCCATTCAGATAGAAAAAAAAAAGAAATGAGAATCTATCACAGTTAGCACTGTCAATGATGTGTGCCACGTAAATAAAACAGTTTCCTCTCAGTAAGCCATGCTGATGTCCCTGTTAGGCAAGGACGAAGAAAAAACCATCAGCTAAACACGAAGCCAGAGCCATAGAGGAATGCAGTTAGGCAACCAAGGACTAGGGGGTTTAGTTTCTGTTATACGCAGCTGCAGGAAAGCAAGAGTAAAGCCCTGCTTGGGACTGCACTTGGATTTGACAACACTGTAGCTCTGGGATTCACTGCAGCATCTCCTGATCTTAAGTCTCTTGCTTAAATGAACTCAGAATTAGTTCCAAACTATCACGAAATGCTGAGAGGAATGCAAGCAATCAGAATAACCAAAATTTATAATATTTTTTCTAAATACCTCACTGCAATTTTTAACAATAAACCCAAAGTTTTATGTAGTAAGAATCTACCACAAACTTCTTTGCTAAAGCAGGGGCAGGAACATGGAATCTGGAACGAGGAGTTAAGCAGGTAGCTTTTGAAAGAAGAGTAAGGAACTCCCCCCATTTGAAATACTGTTTGGCAGCTGTATAGAAAGCCATCAGCAAGTGATGACTCTTTGTGCATTTGAGTTTAACCCAGTTATGAAATCACTGCTCAGAAACCAGCACATTGCACAAGAAACCAAGATGAATTTCAGCACTCAAACTTCATCTACTGTTAGGGCTTGGAGCAATTTGTATCAATCATACAACGCAGGCAACTTGGTATTAAAATAAAAAGTCAACCAGCTTATGAATTGCTTCCAGTTTACAGGATTGATTTCTTACCTTTTTAAGAATAATTCTTAACGGCTTGATACATTAATATTTTAAGAGACTAAGAGACTACCTCTGCATGCTCATTTGCACCCTCAAATGTTTGTCAATTGTAGAAATACTAGTGGGTCAGACAGCAAATTATATACTACTATTCACAGACCTTGTTAATGTTCATTTTCAATTCTTATAAGATGTCTGAATCAGAAAAGGGCCCTGTAATGGCATTCTTCACACCTAAAATAATGTGAACTCCATAAGAATTTAATAGTAAAAAAAACACTTTGTAATTTACTTCAGAGGATAGTCAAATTTTTATGAGGATTATTATCAAGACATATTCATAACTGGTTTTCATGATGATCAAAGCTTTTATGGGCTGAGGCAGAGCCTAGCTTTGATATTAGAGGTTAACCCTAAGACACACTGTTCCCTGTCACCATCATCTTTTAACTTTTATAGAACCTGCAATTGGCTAAAACTTGGACTTTCACTTAAAAAAGGTGGAACAGTTGAAACTCCATTTGCAATGCTAATTGCTGTTTTAAACAGCACTAATTTGGCAAACGTTTATTAATGATGTAGTTCTAATACCGTATTCAGTTAGAATTAGCCTTCATTGCACAGCTGAGACACACACCACCACAATTATTTGAAACTTTGTTCTCACAGACCGGTGTAGTCCACTGCCAGTGCCTGGAGCACACAGCTCTACGCTGTCACAAGCAATCGGCAGAGAGCAGCAGTTGTTTGACACACCGTTTTCCCACAGAAGGCTCTTTCTTCTACAATTATTCTTCTAATGAATATAACACATGTTTTCCCATCCAGATCAATGTCTGCCCAAAAAGAAAACCTGTGCTGCACAAAGTGCCCAAACCATCAACTTTTCTATAACAATGAAATAAATTTGCTTCCGTTTCTGAAAATACAGAGCTATCCTACAATGGTAAATAAGAATATTTGAGTCACTGATAAAATATTTTATTGTTGCTAAAGCCATATAACCTATAAGCCAGTTATTCCCTTTTCGGACCTAAACTGTGCAAGAGTTCTTAATTATTTTTTTTTAAAGACTCATGGCCACCCTACTATTTTCATTCTACATCAGATTACTGCATTATTTTCTCTGTGTGATAGAAATGAGACTAAACCACCCTGTAAACCATGAATTTGCAAGGAAAAATGTCATTTCAATCCTTTTCTAGTGCTAGGCACTAGAACTAGCCAGAGAAGTTCAAGTATCAAACTCTCACCTTAATAAATAGTTCATTGGTCCTAAAATATTTTATTCGGTGTCCTGTAGGCCTAACAGTTCTCCAAACATTCCTGCATGTGGCATGGGACAGCCTGCAGACTTCTCAAGAGCCAGACTTTGGGAGAGCCTGAAGTGTCCTTTCTGACAAGCACTGACATGGAAGGGTCCTCACATCAAGAGACCAAGATATGCTTGTCTTAAATGTTACCCCGACTCACGCATAGACATATTTAAAACAAAACCAGTATGATGTCCTTTCCTTGCCTAACGCTACTGAAAGAATCCTGCAAAGGTGGAGATATCTAGAAGAGCTAGGAAAAAAACCTACCCAAAACCCAGATGCAAGGCAATCTGGAGAACAGTTATGACGTTACAATAAACTGGATTTGGTTCACTGGTGCCTGCGTTGATTTTTCAGAAATTGCCATCTGCTGCCCGAAGACTTTGTTCTTGAGATTGGGTTCTGACAAAAATACTGCAACTTTTCTATTCTGGAGAGGGTCTGAGCCAGATTCTGAGGAGCCTGGAACAGAGCAATGCACGGCAAGCGATGAAGCCGTGCTTGCTTGTGCCCTGCCTGTGGCACTCAGTACCAGCGAAGCCGTTTCTCAGAAGCTCGGCTGGCCTTAGACGATACGAGTCAGAGGGAACGGCACCTTATGCCTTCTCACTGTGAAGGGCATTAAAGGGACTTTATACATAGCCTGATGTCCATGGGAATTTTGCTGTTGGGAGGACTACAGTATTCAGGTCATAAGAAGGAAATGAGCAAGGTAAAAGGAAATCTGATAAAAAACCCTTAACCCCGTTTTATAAGGTCTTTGTTAAGGCTTTTCATAGCAGTTCAGAACTGGCTCCAGAACAGCCAGTTAAAACAGGTTGTCTGGCTCCCTCATCGCATTTGAAATAATATCTTCACTCCCTAGTCAGTCTCTAAACTTAGAAAAACAGTTCTGGTTTAGAATTGCCAAACGCATGTTTAGCCTTTATGATTCATTTCGAGTTAGGGAAGGAAAGCCTTACAACCTGGCTAAACCCCGAAGCTTCGCATCGAGCTCTTCTTTGCATGACATTTATTGCTTTTTAGTGAGCCTAATTTTCTCATTGCTTTTAAGTTCTGCCTGCTTAGCAGGTATGCTGCTTTGAAAGCGTGCTAACAGAACCAGTAATAATTCTGATTAATTCTGCATGCATTAGTCATATCAAGGACTTCTTACTTAAAGACTAATTATAATTCAAGTCAGCAAGGTACTTATTTGTGAGGATTAGAATAAAGACACTTGTTGTAATGAGCACCTTGTTCTAATTCTTTGCAATGACTAAGCTGCTAAATTATGAGAGCCTGGCCCCAAATTGTTTCCTTTAGAAAACAGATGACAAATCTAAGGAATTCTTGTTGCTACTCTGAAAGTTTTGGAAATTTATTGCACACACTGGTTTCTGACTATCTAAAATTGTGTATCTGAGGCACAGAAATACTTTCAGACTCCTGATGTCAAGTCTTCTTTGTGGATGACAAAATACTTGATTTCTGAATACAGCAGAATATTGAAATCTCAGATTATTCAGCTGTTTTCAAAATTTTGGATTTGGATATTTTTTTTTTTACGAAGAAAAAAATAAACTATTCTACAAAACAGATGCTGTGAAATAGATCCTTATAAGCTCAGTCTTCCAACTGGTAATAGCTTTGGAGGAAACAACATCCTGTGTTTCAGTTACTTATGTTTTAGTCTTTTGCAGGAAAGAAAATGAGAGCTGTCATGATTTAGAGGATATAGTTTCTGACAGATTAATAAGAACTGCATATATCTCAAAGAATGCCCCAGTAAACACTCCTGACACATGCATACCATCCAATGTTAATGATGATTTCATTTTCTGGCCTTGATTCTCAAAATTAGTTCTGGGAAATTACATGTCTACCCTATGCAAGTGATTACTGCTATAACATATGGAAACCAGACAGCTAGGAATGAACGAACAAAGCTGGATATGTAACTACTTATGTACAGATATATGTTTGTATATATACTTCCACTCTGGAAACTGAATACTGAAAATTGATTGCACAGTTGTGCATTTTTTTTTATTATTTTATATTTTACCTACACATGCATAGAGTTACTTCTGAAAACTAGGCCTCCAAACACAGCTACTAAGTCCTATTTTTTTCAGAGCAGTTCCCATTTTCACCCAGAACATGCATCCTTATAGTCTACTTCTCAGTATTTGACTTATATTACACTGCTCATTTTCCTCTGCTCAGGTGAATGGCCTACTCTTAAGAACACTGTATGTGAGTTATGAAAGGTTGGAAATTAGTTCACACTTGAATATTTCAAAATATATATCAGCTAAGGCAAGCGCTTATGAGGGAGAAGCCTAAGTTTCTGTGGAGCAGGGTTTGAAGCTGAATTCCCACAATTTTCAGCTGCTGCAATTAACGTGTTCAGCACATCTCTGTATCCAGGATTTGGAGAAGTCTGCCACAAGGACGGCTGGTCCTTCCACCTCCTGAGTTCAGGCTAGAAAGACATCTGAGTATGGTGACCTACAGGATAAAGATGAACTGAAGCATAGGCAAGAATATAAGTGTCCTGGAAAAAATGGAAAGAGAGACATACAGGCCCTGCAGGTTTCCTGATAACAGTCACTAACAAGGAAGAAAACCAGGAAGAAGAATGGAAGTATGGAAGGGACAAATGCATTAGGAAAATGTGTTCAGTTCCTGGGCTAAAAGGGGAGTTTGAAGAACTTTTCCATAGGTGGTGAATGGTGTTGACTCCAAAATTAAATGCTTGGAATTACCGTTTATTTCCCATTTCCTTTTATTTTGCTACCAGATGACAAGAGCAACATCTAAACGCATGAGCTTCAACAACAGTCA
The DNA here is from genome assembly GCA_013399095.1 of Psophia crepitans. Classification (NCBI taxonomy): domain Eukaryota; kingdom Metazoa; phylum Chordata; class Aves; order Gruiformes; family Psophiidae; genus Psophia; species Psophia crepitans. The sequence continues at coordinate 37,895 of VWZZ01002753.1, forward strand.
CGCTCTTTTCTAGAAAAGTTTAAATAGGAGACTAACTTCTATGCATCGAGCTTGAAAATTCTGCCTCATTTTCTCTGACAGTTTTCTTTTGTAACAGAACTCACTGGATGAAAGGGGTATTAACTCTTCTAGAACCAAAAAGACAAGTTCTGTGGAACACTGAGGTTTTCAGTCTTTGCATGGAATTAGGGAAGTCACCGGATAAGATCTTCAAGTATGAACAGAAAAAAAAAAGAAGAAATTTAAGTACAGAAGAGAGGAAAATTAGAACTGGTTTTGCTTTCATAAAAAGAAAAATTAAAATAAACATGATTCAAATTCCCATATCGGTATCTAGGTTCCTCTGAAACCTTGTTCAGACACAGTCCCAGGGAAGTAAATACTGCTGAGTCTACTGAATCAGCCAGTTCCACTGGATTTGACAACACAGAAAAATTTTCCTACCTCTCAAAAGCAGAATGGTTAAGCAGCCTTTCTTTTCTTGCGCCAAATCACTCAACAGCGATTTTCCTGAACATGATAAAATAAAAACTTATTTGGACTTACAAGCTTTGTTCCAGTATTTGTTTTATAAAGAGAGGGACAATTGTCAGAAATGCTAAAGAAAAGCCAGATCCTGCATAAAGTGCTGCTACTGAGAAGAGGCTTGGTTCTGTGAAGGCTTCCCACTGCGGAGATGAAGCTGAGGACCGCACTGCCCAAACACCAGAAAATGCAACACAATGGATTTGAGAGATGTCTGACATTACAATGAATAAGGGTTTGCATGATTTACATTACAGTGAGTACTGCTTTGTACATATCATCCCATGAAAGTTATGAAATAAAACAGGTATCTGAAGTTTGTGTTTCATAGAAAGTATCCTGCGTCTGCTTGGCATCAGTTGGGGGATATCAGAGAGATGAGTTAATATTCTGTGTTTAGGTGCCTTACTCACTTCCCAAGTGACATGGTGGGACACATTCAGGGGCTCATTAAGTTTCCAGCCATTCCTAAACAGCAACAGGTGCTTGAGAAAAGTTTCTCCAGCATGTCACAGACAGCTTCATCACTGTCTTGGAAATAACTGACTGCACTTGTGTTTCCTCCGGGACACCAACTGACAATGAGGGGAGAACGAAAAAGAGCAAGAACTCCCAAAACATTCCCCTGGACATAGTGAATGGGTCTAGAAAAGTAAGTAATAAAAGATGCTGCTGCATACTCTGAATTCAGATGCGATACTTGCATGTCTGTCCAATTTTTCTTCTTCATTCAGACTCCAGTATCACATTCAACCAAGCTCTAACAGGTTCCTGGGAACACTGATTAATTATTTGAAATGGCATTATAAGAAGCTGAAACTTTCTCAGTGATTAGTATTTATTAATCCCTTAAGTAGTTTAGCTACATGTTGAAGCATACTGGACTGGATGCCTTGGGAAGCTTCTTCAACCATGAGAAGAAAGATGAGATGGAGCTGGAAAGATATGGTCCACTGCCTGGCATGGCATTTATGTTTTCACAGGCTGGTTTACCATGTGCTATGTATGTGTACGGTTACCTACAACATTTCACAATATAGCCTCCCACTGTGGAGAGATTCATTCATGAGAAAGCAAATCTGTAGCTCAACTAACATATTTAAAGAAAAAGACACTTCTGCTCCTTACACAATAGCCAAAGGGTAAATATTTAAGACCAGAAGAACTACATCCAGGAGCTTCTTATCAGTAGAATATCCCTGTATCTTGACCTTCTTTTCTTTACAGGGAAGTACTAGAAGATACTAATGGAAATTCTTTCAAAATTAGGCAACATGGAGTCTTCTCTTGCCTCTCTCTTCTCACATCTCTTGAAGATGTCTGTATGTATGAGTCCATCAACATCCAAGAGTTCCAAAGCTCTGTAAACACGACCCTCAGACAACTAATTTGTTCATTTGAAATCACCTGTGTGATTTGAGTTATGGTATATCAAATGGATATGAACTTTTGCTATTTATTTATTTAATTTCCAGAAAATATATTGTCCCAAATCCTTGACTACTTGCCTGGTTGAACACAGGTTTAAGCTGTATCCATTCATCTACGAGAATCAATGCATTTCAGCTGCACTTGCCACCTAGGGCTAACCTTTCAAACCTGCTTGGAAAATGTGTTTTACCGAAAACTCAGGGCAAAAGCCAGAAAATAGAATGTGTTAATTTCTAGAACATACACAAATTTGGAGAACATTCTGTAATTCCAACTACATAAGACTGAAAAAAGATAAAAATTGAGGTGAAAACCCTAAAGATTTTTAGCTGTAAGGGACCTCAACACAAAATTTTGTAGAGGACTTTTGAGTGTGCATGTTCATTTCTGTGTAATGTAATGGAAACTAAAGACAACAATACTGTGGAAAACAAGAATAGTATCAAAACAATATCAGCGATACAAGAATATTTAGTTTTTCCTACTGGGAAAGAGATTACATGGCCACTGCGTTGTATTGAACCCCGTCACTTTTTCCTACATGCCCCTGCTAGCGCTTTACTTGAGTTGCCAGATGTCCAACACGCAAAGTTTGGGAATAGCCTGCAAAATCCCTGCTGGCAGCTACTGTGCTGGCACGCAAATGCACGAGAACTCTGTAATCCATTTAAGTGTTAGGAAAAGCTTCCCTTATGGAAACTCTTACATGTTGTAAGAAGTTCCTAGATTTTGAAGTTATATTGTGTGAGGTTTGTACTATGTCTGCTGTATTATGCCACCACTGCTTATTACTGTTAAGACACAACACCAAAGACATATCTTCGAGAGTTTTATAAAGTCCTGATGGAAACAGACCCCAGAAGCCCTGAAAAAAAAAATTGTAACAAAACCCAAGGTACAATCAGGAGGGGAAAAGAAAAAGGGAAAAGAAAAAGGGAAAAGAAAAAGGGAAAAGAAAAAGGGAAAAGAAAAAGGGAAAAGAAAAAGGGAAAAGAAAAAGGGAAAAGAAAAAGGGAAAAGGAGTCATTGCTCCAAATAAGATTCATTTCAATTTCGTGCAGTAAAACCAACAGATTGCAAGACAACTGGATTTCCTTCATGCTCGAGTTTCTCATCCAGTCACTGTTATTTCAAAGTAGCTTTCAATCAACATCAGTTCACTGGAAATTTGTTTCTCCATAAGATATTACTGAGGTTGTTCTTGGAAATTGATGAGATTATTTTACTACGGTGATATATAAATCTTTGCTAAAACAGAGGGTGAGAAAACAGGCTAGCCTACTACCTTTTCTTTGCTGATGAGTGCCCGTATTCCTAACTCCAGCCATTCTCTAGTTTCTGCTCACTCTCCTCATACCACAGATGTAGTCTTTTCGACAGAAAATTCCAGGCTTTTTTCCATAGACTCCTTAATTAAACAGAGTTTACAAATGCCTTGAATCAAACAGCACCCATCCTACAAGTCTGATGTGGCCAGGTCTGCTTTGCTCTCTCCTATGCACGTTCTGCTAGCTTGCTTGTCACCATCTAGGGTGCATCAAGTCACCTCAGTGCAGAATTTCTTCATCGAACCACCACTCCGCTAGTCTCCTGCTGGCCTAGATTTTTAATAGAAACTAGCATTCTCTTAAAGGATTAATATTTGATCAAATTATTCCATTTTATTCTGCAGGCAATTGTATCTTTTTCCCATTGTATCCACTGAATATTGAAACAAATTTTCCCTGGGAAGAACTCCCACATTTCATCCATTTTTCATTTCACATCTTGCCTTTTAGATGAATCTGAAAGCTGCCTTTCTGAGCCATTCTTACCACCAACAAATAAAACTTAACAACAATTTTCCCAGAGCAGAGACTCAGATTTAGACTTTTTTATTTACTTGCTGATGATATGCATGGACATACATGGTCTGCATGAGCATGGAATCCCCAAGGACCAGCCATAACTCCAGCCGATTTTGGCAAATGCCCCCAGGATGCTGGCACTGACCTCCAACTGAGCTACCTCTTTGCTGACTGTCAAAGTAACTGAATAGGGATTGCTGTCCTTATAAAAATACAGTTCCATCACACAAAGGACTCTGCTCCTACATGATCTTCACCAGTCTATATAGGGTTCGTTCTTGCAGAAAATAAACCACCTCCCTGGGAACTATATTTTCGGTATTACAACATACAAACTTTAATACGCACGTTCAATTCTTCCCACCGTTCACTAGTAACACAGAAGGGACATCATGCTTCAATGCTGTGGCAATTCACAGATCTCTTGAGAAAACCACTGCACATGTCACAGTCCGTGAGATAAACCCTGAATCCTACCAAAATGAACAAGAGTTTGGTCTCTGTCTTATCCCCCTTTTTACTGGGGAAATTATATAAACTATTTCCTGAGAGACACACTGGCCTATGCTGCTATGCAAAGAAAAAGTTCCAAAGATTTTTTTTTTTTTAAAAAAAGAACAGTCTTTGCCACAGAGGAGAAGCAACCACTGTAATCTGCGTTCACTCAGGATACGTGTATCCACTGTGCAGGATTATACAGTTACAGCCCAAACTGTGCAAGTGTCCGCAACTCCCAGTGCAACCACTTACGCTAGAACTAAACCAACCACATGTCTTTTGTATCAACTTACCTAAAGATCGCAGACAAACCGGAAGCCAGGGACTAAACCAGGTATTAGGTCAGGGACTGTAGCTAATACTGAGTAGAATCTTATTAAAACATTTTGACTTGTCAGTGGAAATCACTGCTGTGTAATGGAGCACAGAGTATTTTTGTCAACAGAGCTAGTTCTCCACAGCCCACGTATAATCGGTTCTCTGGCTGGAGGCTTGGTAAATTCTGTAGGCTATTGCTACTGGAAAGCACCCATCAAAGTGGAAACCAAGTAAAACTTAGATGACGAGCTCTTCCATGAAATAAAAATATAAACCCCTACTACATTAGATTATTTTAAAGCACTACAATGCAATGTTCTACTTCACATTTTAGTGTAAGATACACTGCTTGCTTACTCATACACACTCAACCAATTTTCAATGTGAAACCTTCCTGTGTCAATCCCCAGCTCAATACCAGAGACTCAGAAGAAGATATAGCACAAGTACAGAAAGTCCATTTTAGCCATAGCACAAGCCATAGCAGTCCATTTTAGCCACATTTGCAGTCCCCCCCTCTTTGTGGTGTCCCCTCAGTACAACAGAGACTACAGTTTATTTACCTTTATCCCAGGGAGTCCAGGAAGCCCAGGAAGACCTGGTTCACCCTATACAGGAAAATTACATAATATTACAGACATTATTCAGTTATGGTCACCACCAGTGAGCACCACTGTATATTCTGCAGCAAGATAAATGAGCATGGATGACTGCTAGTCAGTTCAAGCAGGACCGATATTTTCAAAGTCAGTTACTTAAATGTACAATTAGTAAGAGTCATGTTAAGAATTTAAATATCTTCTGGGAACCTTGAATGTGAAGATGACACCGAGGTTGAAAATCCATGTCAGGAAAGCCAAAAAATGAATTCACATGATCCTTCACCAAAAGAGAAGAAAACAAGCAGCACTAGGTCATTCTATGTGCTGCCATTTCAGTTCCACAGTCACAACAGATGTTTAATTCTGTTCCATTTTCAACTCTGAGCTAGATGTTGTGCTGTGTAACTGTCTGATTTAGCTACAAAGAAATTCAGAAGAGCTTGGTTTAAATGGTGCAATTCAAGTAGGACTGCCTAATTATAACTGGGCCATCATTTTTACAGAGCTATCCGCAGCATCATTTCAGTGCTTGCTATTTATCTGTGAATATACGTGGCGTCATGAAGAATAGTGGGAATGTAACCTCCTATTGCTTTACCCAGAAATGCCTTGCTTATTTAAAATTGCAATGAAAAGACCTATAGCACTGCATTTGCAGGGGTAATTTTATAACAGGGATTGAAAACTGAATATATTAATTTTGCAATGAAGTTGATATTAGTCTAAGACATGAATGACAACATTCACACAAATGGTTATTTTGAGATACCGGCTAAATGGAAAGATGTTGTCTAGGGAAATAAAGATGATGAACAGGAAAAAAAAAAGAGCAATAACATATGAAGAAAACATTATTTTAAAGGCTGGAGATTTTATTGTAATACAGAGATGGATTCTAACCAGCACCTTGGATCTGACTATTCCCTGAACTTTCTGGAAGCTCAGGTCTGAACTCTGAAGCCAACTTTTACCTTTGTAATGAGTTGAACTATATTCCAGATTTTGTACACTACTGAGCTTTATAGAAATCCAGATTTCAACTCTGTGGTTTGGCCTGATTCATACAGATGGTGCTATTAAAATATTTTACGTGTGTGTATATGCACACCCTTACACACATTCATACACTCACATACACACATGTATACATACACAAACATAAACACTTGTATACATAATACTGGTGTTCATCAGACTAAAGTACCTATAGACACTTTGAGGCAGTAATATTAAAGAGACCTGAAGTGCTAATAACAATATTACATTCTGTTACAAACTGAAAAACACAATAGAGGCTCTGCAAATCACTTTACCAAATGGAGTGGTTTTTAAATGTTATAGAAGGATCTGATAACAGCTTCTTTGTGCATTTCATTTTAACTGTTCACACAGCCTAAAAGCACAGGAAAGATTCCAGTCTCAAAATATTAACTATAAAATCAGATGAAAGAATGGAGGCTAGGATAGCATGTTCAATAAACACTATTATTTCTTGGTACATTGCCTAACACCGCCTAAAGCAGAAATTGGGTTGTCACTCTTGCAAAAGAATAACCCTTTAAAAGGCCCCTATTGCACTCATTCCTAACAAAATGCTAGCTCCAAGACCCTACTCCTATCTCTTATGGTTTCTTTCTTGAGTAGCTGTACATACCAGCCTAAAACAGTGACCTTTTCTCATACAATTGTGGAAGCACTAAATTTCACTTCTAAGCACAGCATTTAAATAATTATAACTAATAATCTTTTAGTATTACTGCAGAAGGTCACTGTTTAGTTTTGGCACAGAGCTAACCCCCATAGACCCACACATAACAAGCAGAAAGGATCCAGCAAAGCCAGTTCAGAGTCACAGTGATCTAAAACAATCAAAATGCCTCTCAAAGATACATTAAACAACGTGAAACACAATGAAATCACTAATGCTTCATTAGAATTAGTATTGTAGATGAATGCATAATATTTTCTTTTCTGGACCTTTCCTGATACAAAAGATCTGAGTATGATTTACAAGAAGAATGATTTTTAAAGAAACCAAGGCTGTATATTAACTCCATCTCATAATGCTCAGGTTGGCAGGGCAGGTCGTTCTATCACCTCTGCAATACATATGGCACGCAACAGCCTTGTCAGGCCATTGAAATATCTTCACACTTCATTTCATGTAAATAATAATCAAGTGGGCAGCTAAATACTAATCTGTGCTAAGAAGAGGGATAAGGAGTAACTGGAAGAGGAGGACAAAGTAAAATATAAGGAAAGAGGGAAGATACAGGAAGGAAACAGGAATGGGACACAGTAGGGGGAACAAGTATTGAGATGACGTATTGAGACATGACTCCAGTTGAAAAGAGAGTCCTCCGAACCTCTGGTGTGGTGAATGAGTCCCTGCTAAGCAGGGGGCAGAACAGCTAACACGGGGCACCCGGCTGGAGGAGGCACTCTGAACAAGTGCATTACGGGAGCTGCTGGTGCGGGCTGGGGACACGAATGTGGCAGGCTGGAAGCTTGTGAAGTAAAGTGGAAAGAACACATTAAACCCCCCCTTGGTGTGAACAACAAGCTGAAATTATAGAAAGTCTGAATTGCATACCTCTCACTTATCTATGTTACCTAAATGAGATCGAACCTGAGTGCCTGGGGACTGAGATCCAGGAGCCTGCTGATAAATCACTGCTAGTTTTGCCTCCATGGCAGCCAGCTAATGAGAGAATGAATCTCAACAGGCTCTTAAGTGCATTTTCTAGTTTATTGCCCAAGCAAAGCATACACTGCAGAATGCATACACTGAATGATTCTGTGGATTAGATAGCTTTAAACTACTCTGATTACCTTTCATAATTAAAATTGCATTTTACTAAAGAACTGCATTTGCAACCATAATAGTCTTTGTTTAGTCTGTTATAATTGATGACAGTTATAATTTCTCAAACAAAAAGACTCAACTTCTTATTTTATTTTATATTTATATGTGCTGTGGGGTTTTGCTTAGTCACCCAAAGACCTTGAGTATTAGAAAATGGTTGTACTGCCACTCGCTATAGAGAATTTTAGCTCTTGGCTGCCTGTCTGGAATACCTGCTACAGCTGAACTGGCAGCTGGACTCTGCTCCGCTCTGGCAGCGGTGGGTAATTTTCAATACTATAAGAGGCGAGATGGTGCCGAAGGCTCCTGAGGGAAACCAAGTACTGCAAAGCAAAAATCTGGTTCCCTCATTGTCTCTTCTCTTTGCCCTTTCACCAGCTCTCCCAGGAGGACCTGCCTCCTACTCTCATGAAAGGCAGCTGAAGGCCCAGCATTCACTGTGTTTGATGTACTATGGATCCAAAAAGGAAATTCCCGAGCTTCAGAGGGCCTCATGCAGCACAGAGTCATTATAGCTCCTTCTGGATCTTTACTTGCAAAAGCAGCCTCAGCTATGCAGCACCCAGGGGAATTTCTTCCCCTGGAAGGAAGAACAGAGCAGCCTTACCTGGCCTATGTCCTTCCAAACATACCACGTGCCTCTGACAGTTTGATTCCCCTTATGGGTATATGTGAAAGGGATTCTAGTCAATATTTATTTTCTTCCTAATGAGATGTAATAACGTACTGCAGTCTGAAGGTTAATATTCAGTCAGACACGAAGGATTAACTTGTGATCACTCAAGAAGCAGAGCCATTCTTTGTTAGTCTCACTAGCTGCAATTGGGTAAGTTTTCAATGCGAGAAGCATGCTGCGGTTAGAAGGGAAGGTGGGTTAGTCTAATATTGCTTTTCATGTTAATCAGTATCATCATTCCTGTGCTTTTTTAAAATACAAAATGATCATACACTACATGTGTACAGGCCTTGGGTTGTTAAATTGTACTGCCTTGGGCTCAGACTAGTACAGGTGAGTGCCACTGATAACATCTGTGTAACATCATTTATCACAAATCCAACAGAGAACAAAAGGAAAATTGAACTTTTCCAACTAATACCTTTTCTCCAGGCCGTCCAGATTCACCAGGTTCACCCTAAAAGAAGAGAGATAAAAGACATGAGATCTGACAAAAAGAATTAAAAATAGAGCTGGGGAAAACCATAACATTAATGGTACACAAAATGTCTCTGACACTACAAGGTAACACAGACCAACCACCCCTCTTCTCCCTGTACAACTGCTTTAAGACTAAATTACCTTAATTCCTGCAGCAGAAGAACCAGGGTCACCCTGATACAAAATCCACAAGAAATAATCACACTTATTAGATATACAGTTTTTCAGGAAAAAGATATAACAAAACATGCAAGAGTATAGCAAGATCACATAGCAAAATAACTATATAGCAAGCTTACCTGTTCTCTGTGCTGCTACATAGGAATTTACCCAATGAATTAAATCAGTGTGATTCAGAAAAGGAACAGTATTGTTTTCATGAACATGCAGAGAGATTTAGTTTCACTCATCTGAACAGCATAATAGTTAACCTCAAATTTCACAGTTAATAATGTAGATGTAATAATTGCAGATACTGCATAAATGTACTTCATAAAGCCAGAAGATGGGACATACTTTGACATCTCTAAATTGCTGATATACATTAAAAATAATTTACTGCCATTTACAAAGAATACAAGTGAACTTTTTGACCTAACTCTACAGATGGCAAGTGTCAGGTCTCCACTGACAAAGCTTTTTGTGCTAATGAAGGTTTGTCTTGAAAAAGAACCACAGTGACCTATGTGTTTATCCCCATCAGGACAGGTCATAGCTCTATTTCCACAGCTCTTCAGCACATTTAAATTGATAGCTTAATGCAGGTAAGTGTTACACTTTACAGGATGAGAGCGCTATAGTAATTTATGTATTCAGGAAAGGTCTCTGTTCTGACGAGGCATCTAGCAATCAAAAAGATGCACCTGTGTTTTGCTGGGTTGAATGGATTTGATAGGCAGTGATATGCACAAGGGCAGAGGATCAGTGAGTGACCCAGCCAAGGAAGCTTCTCGCTCCCAGTTTTGTACAAATATCACAGGATCTTTAAAATTCTTGTATACTCAGTTTGCTACATTTTTTTTTTCTTAAATGACATGCCGAACAAAAATGAAAAACACATTAATGAAAAGTTTGCTAGTCAAACTACGTGCTGTTGATGGCTAGAGCACTTATGTTTGAAGAACTGTCTCATTTTTCATTATTCAAAATTAATTTGGATTATTCATTGAAAGTAACAGGTTGCTACACACAGGTTGCAACTCCAAGCTCCCCAACAGCTTGCTAGTGATTTACATAGGTAGCATAGGAGCCAATACTGTCATCCACTTTGAAGAGATATAAGCAGAGGATAAATGCTTAATATTCTTTGTATTAAAATACAACTAGGGGATACTCATTCCTGATGGTTCAGCAAAGCTGCAGGAAACGTGCTGCGAATGTCATAGTTTTAAAGTTTGTTTGGGTATGGGGTCTTTTTGGCAACAGTATTATAAAATTAAATGGTACCAGATAACATGCTCACTGCTCTTTGAAGAATACGAATAGATTTACTCTACTCAGTTACTGCAGCTTGCTCTTGTGTGAAGAAAACACAAAAATCAGTATTCTGAAGGGCTGATTCATTTCTGGAAACCTGAGCTGCCGCATTTTGATAGACATGCATGAGTGATACTGCTGATATCGCTTTACAAGCATGTACAACTGCAAAGCTTCAAGGACTTTTTATAGCAATAAAGTGTCAAAGCAACTGGTAAGAGACATTCACCAGTTAAACATTTATAAGGATAATGATGGATATGGGGAAGATAAGACACAACGTATTTATAATCCATCTTCATGCAAGAATGAAAATTAATCAGGAATTAAAGAAAAAATTTTGGTACAGCATGTTCTTAGTTCTCTGATCAGTCAGCCAGTTTGGAAATGAAGAACCTTTAGTGGGGGAACATGCTCGAAGAAGGAAGATACTTGGTAGTTTCTAGGGACTAAGGCTACAGCAGAAGAGTAGAAACAAGAACTCAAGTCTGGCATTGACACTGTCTTCAAAGTAGGACAGTTCACCAAAGATGGTTTCTTTCTTAAGTCACAGGCAAAGAAGTAGGCACCCAAGTCTATTTCTGAGAGCCACTCGGTACAGCAATTCACAAAACAAGGCTACATTGACTGCACGAATAGGAACTGATTCCTAAACCAGGTCTGAAACTGCTGTCACCTGATCTCTCTTTCGCTCTCTGTTAAATGAAAATTTAGTTTTTATCTCACAGAAACATTATTTAAGCTTTTAAAGAAATGTTTTTAAGTTTTGTGAACTATAAATTCTTAAGCGTATGCATAGCATTGTGATCTTGTGCAACGGTCTCTGTGTTTATTTACATAAAATTAACAGTTTCTTTACTGAGCAGGAAGGGTTTACACATGTATGTGGTTGAACACCTGAGAACTGAATGGATACAAGCCTTATCTCATCTCTGAATACATCCAGCAGCTCTCTTAAAAAAAGTCTTTCAAAACTGAGCCTTAATAAGTCTTACACTCCTGCCCACAAGTGTTCAGCTGGCAATAACTTTCAGTACTCATCTGGTGGTAATTTCCATAATGTAACACATGCCCCAAACTTTTCAGAGCTACCCAAATACAAGGCACAGGTTATGTAGCGGGGAAAAACTGTAAGAGAAGCTGGGTATAAGCCTAATGTGCCAATAAGGCTGGCTGTGAAATTTGCTGCAACTCCATTTCATCTGCGTCCTTTAAGACAAAAGACACAGGATTTTTTTATGTTAATCTCCTGCCCAATAGAAAGTACTTAGTGGAAGACATAGAACGATTGCTATTGAGCTACTCTGAAATCCTGCATTATAGCACGGTTTATAATCAAGATAAGTTTAACTGCCTCCTTGAGATGATCATGACACCAATAGAGAAAGTGCAGATACAATACAGGAAAAAAAGAAAAGAAAAAAAAAGAAAAAAGAAAAAAGTCAAGGCTACTTTGTGACCATGTTAATTAAATGCAGCTGTAATACTCATTCTGATTTCCTCTAACACTTAAATGCTTAGTGACTGCTGGGCAAATTCATGCTGGAATTATACATAACGATCATACAGCAAAAACTTCCCTATATGATGAAGAGCAGAAAAGAATACAGTCTCTGTTAAGTAGAACAAATGAAATGTAATGACACCAAGTTTAATGCTCACTCCTAAATTATCTGGCAAAAAACACCCTCATAAACTTCCTACAAAGTGCTGTTTGCAGAGCTATCTATCAGAAACTTTAAGATGCAGCTGTCCTATAAAATCTGAATCTGTTTTTCTGGGTGGCAGATTGTCTTGCAGGCAGGGAAAATGGAGGAAAAATAACCAAGTCAACTAAGTCATATTTCTGCTCGCTGTTGTAAAAATTCATGCAGTGGATTCTAGTCTGTTACGGTTAAAGCAGTGCACTCCACACAGAGTGCATATATTTCCATGTCACCACGTCACCTCTGAAACTTATATGAAACCTGGAAGAGACGGGAGACTTCTGTATTCTAAAGTTCGACAAGGTTACTGAAATTTCTTCAGATATAGCAATATAAGAAGTCTCTTGATGACCTATACTTTCCACAAGTTGATACCAACTAGACTGCCAAACTGTTGAAAGCTCACACAAAAATATTTAAAACATTACACTGAGAGAGAAAGGATTTCCCATTGAAAGGGGAGAAATTTTTCTTTCCTTGAACAAGATCCCAAGAAGGGGCATGTGTGCACTGGGCATTCTACTGGATGCAAGCTTGCTCTCACAGATGATAAAGTAGAAAAGCAACAAGTGAAACTGCTCTAGGCTTCCTAGAGAGATTATAAACTTCCCATTTACTTGTTGCAGGACTATCCATCTGAACAACAATCTCGTTAAGAGATTATATTCTTGGATCACTTAAAAGCAGATCAGGATGATGATACCGGTATAGATTGTATAATTAACTAAATACAGTTCTTAAAGACTTTCATCTGGGTTAATAAGCATGACTGGAGATCAAGTATTATTTAAATGAACTCTGGGAATCAAATAATTTGATTATTCTTAAACTTAATATCTGTGTTTAACTGCTGATCTTAGAATGTGCCCCATGAAATCCTTGCATTCTTGAAAGTATAGCTTTATGGTATCCAAATGACAGGATCTGGAACACAGGAAGTTCTGTCTGACATACGAGAAAAAAACTTCTTTTCTGTGAGGGTGATGGAGCACTGGAACAGGCTGCCCAGAGAGAGGTTGTGGAGTCTTCTTCTCTGGAGACATTCAGGACCTGTCTGGATGCGATCCTGTGCAATGTGCTCTAGGTAATCCTGCTCTAACAGAGGGGTTGGACTAGGTGATCTCCAGAGGTCCCTTCCACCCCTATGCATCTGTGAATCTGTGTGAATCTGTTACCTGAGAGATTTGCAGGCATTCCTTACCAGCTTGATAAATCCATCACAAATTTCTCCTTGCACCAGAGTGAAGTGAGTTGGTTAAGCAATTACACATATAGGGGTACAAGAAGACATTTTTATGCTTCTGTCCAAGTGTAGTGACTAAAATGAATGGTTTTAGAAGCGTATGAGATCCCAGGTGATGACCAGAAGAGCTCATTATGACATTCATTCTGTGCAACACAGGCCTTGCTCTTGGCTGCTAAAGACTATGACTTGTGTAAGTAAAGCACATTCAAAAACTCAAATTCATTGTTGCTTGGTTGGGTTGTTATGTTTTTATTTTTTTTGCAGTGACATAGCATGAGTCTCACATAAAATAAACTAAAAGTAAAATAAAACTTTGACAATGTCTACTCTTTAGTGACTTCTATGACACATTGGTACTTTGCAACAATGAACTAATGAGGTATTAAGTCACGTTATTGCTGACATCATCTGGCAAAAAGATTTTAAACGTAGTTTTTATCTTCAACTCTCAATTGCCCAGCTGGCAATTTGGAGAGAAGTTACCTATTACGATACCATATTTTTTGTCTTATATTCATTTGGTGCCTCTCTTCGAGGGGAACACAGAAGGGGAAATGTAAAAGGGCATATCCAAAATGGCTATAACTCAGCAGACCTAGTTCCAACAGTCTGATGGGTTTAAGTATGATGCAAATTTCAGCTCAGAGGAGTAATAACTAGAGACATGTTGATGTATCCTGTACTAAAGCTGCTGCTGTACAAAGTCAGGAATTTTATGCGTAATTGGACAGAACAGTGACATTTTTCCTGCTGTTCATAAAAAAGTACTCAGCCAAATCACTCAGCACCTTTTAAAAAACAGAGTTTAAAATGCATTTTTCTTTTGATCACATTGTTATTTTCATTAGCTGGTTACACTGTAAGCATGCCTAAAGCACACATTTGCTTCTCTAATAATAAGTAGTGTACCTTTTCTCCTGTGTCACCCTTCGGTCCATTTTCTCCAGCATCGCCCTATAATTAAAATACATATTATATTTTAATGATTTCATGTAAGCACATACCATGCAGAGAAGAGTCAGCATTCCACTATGATTAGCAAGCTAATTTTGTTAATCAGGTAGTCAATCTCTCTATGACACAGCCAGGAAGCATGGTTTATATAGCTGCTGTATCTTACACAGTCTTCACTATTACTGTAATTCCTTTCACGGGTCCTCAAAAAAACCCCATAAACTATCGAACCACTACCTGTCAGTATAGTCTACCCAGTTCACTGTGGTTTAGAATCATAGAATATCCCGAGTTGGAAGGGACCCATAAGGATCATCAAGTCCAACTCCTGGCTCCACACAGGACAAGCCCAATTGGAGCAGATGACTGAGCACATCGTCCAGACACTTCTTGAACTCAGCCAAGCTCGTGCTGTGATCACCTCCCTGGGGAGCCTGTGCCAGTGCCCCACCACACTCTTGGTGAAGAACCTTTTCCTGATCTCCAACCTAACCCTCCCCTGTTGCAGCTTCATGCTATTCCCATGGGTTCTGTTGCTGGCAGGAATGATTTCATAATGATTCAGCATTTTAAATTACCAGTACTTATGGTTTTTTCCAACACACAGACATTCACCTAAATGCATATAAACAAATTCAGGTGACAGTTGTGCAAGTCCAATACTTTTTATTAGGATTCTGAAGTAATTTATGGCATGTACTCTCTGAACCTGAAGTCCTTCACGAATGATTCACAAATTAGAAAAACTTCGCTGAATGCCACTTCTCCAACGAGCCACCAAAATGACAGTTACCTGTTACCTGTACATAAATTCTGTGTGTTGTTTATTGTCACAAAAAGTGATGTTCAGAAAACACTTTTTCATGGCTAGGTAGACATTTTCTACTTAAAAACCAACTTTGTAAAGAAACATTTCAAAATATTTATCTATAAAAAGATCCAATTTCCATTTATAGTCATATAGCCATATAGTAAGTCCAGACTACACCAAAAAAGTCTTTGTTATATATGAGACTATAGGCCAAAAATTTCTGTGGGACTTGAGGTACACGTAAAGCTTGAGAAATAATTAAAATGCCAAAAATATTGATAAATGTCGAGTCTAAGTAGGCTCAAAAAAACCATTCTAGTAGGTCTTGGTCAGGTAACCAGCAGTAGTAGACAAATAACAATATTTATGCAGTATCTGTCCTATGGCTCTGAAAACCTTAATGTAAAATTTTATGCAGAGGACTTAGAGACCATTTTGTATATCACAGTCACTGACAAAATGGGAACTAGCTAACAACCTAGCAGCATTTTAATTAAGGGCTTGATGAAACATGGAAATGCGCAACAGTAACTGTAAGAAATGTCATCCCAAGGTCATTTGACATGATAAAGCATATTAAGGGCATTTATAATTACGTTTGTTAGGAAAAGACAAAGAGTGACTATGGAAAACTATCATGATCCTAAGTAGCAGAAATTCAGCATATGTTAAAATTTATTGTTATTCCTTTTGTGTTTGAAAACAATGGATTACTGAAGTTCTTCAGCAAATAAAATTTTAACCAAAGTAATAGTTCCATGAAAAGAGATTCCCAGTTACGCACTTCTACATGTGGGGTATACACTTTCAAGATTCCCCTGGATTACTTTTATGATGTGCTTTTCAAAATGTGAAACAAATTGCGTTTGCAAAGCATGCTTCCAGCTGCTGTTACACGGATTTACACAGATCTGGAAGTGAAATTCAATTGCAGCTGCAAAGACCTGGGTAAACTGTTCTCAAGAGCAAATTGCACCTGAATACAAGCAACTCATTTTTCAAAAACATGTCTCAGTGTACTTGAAGGAGATGAGGCTGTGTACAGGTTCCTACTCAAAATAAGGCTTATGCCTTTCTCAAACTCCCCTTGCACAGATGCAGAAGCTTAACTCTCACTCAGTGTGTACTCTCACACGGGTGCTCCTACTGGCCACTCTCCCTTGAAGAGCAGAATTACACCCGTTTTGCAGTGCAGAGCTTGTTCCACCCCCTCGTCTTGTTGTGACTGTGGACGTCAGAGAAGTCACTCCTCACTAACTCCCTGCAAGTCAGGGCACTGTTAGTGTACCATTTGTGCTGCTGGTACCTATCCAGACAGTCTGTAGCCTGAGATGACTGGGGCAGATGTCCTTGCTCTTACTTGAACTGACCCAAGCACGAATGAAGGACTCCAATTTTATTATGCAGCGAACAGGTTAGCCATATATCATTTGGAATCTATGTATTTATCACTCTATTACCTAATTGTTTTCACAGGTGTCATTGAAACCAAGTTATGAGAAATGTGTGGATCTCTCATTTATTCTCATTTATTTTCTGAGACTAATCATAGCTAGAATTAGTCGCACAGTGGCTCAACTGTGCAGCCTTTAACACATGACCATGGCTCTCTGTGACTGTCAGCCGCAGTAACTGCAGATCAGTAGCTTCCATCAGTAAGTATTATTTGACACTCTTAAAAGCTGCACAATGCCACTCAAGTTCTAGATAGTAGCTATATTTATTTCTTTTTAACCTTGGAATCAGCACATTGGCAATTCTTCAAGCAGTTCTCCAGAACAGAACCACTACAAAGGAAGTGAAACATGTCTCACCTTTTCTCCTCTTTCTCCAGGGTCACCCTGATGAAAATAATTGGAGCAAAGAAGTTGTAAGTTACTAACACAAGCAAAAAATCAAAGCATTAGTATTACGATCACCAGTACATCAGTTACTAACAATTATATCACTACGGATGATATTGCCTCAGATAATAAAATTCAACAAGAAAATCTTCAATAAACAATACAATATGTAAATTTAATAGAACTCAACAGACAATATATCTTCAACGCAACTTTAAAAGCTTAATGATTGGCATGTAAAGACTTTTTTGCCCCCATTTTGTCCTAGATCAAACCCTGACAAACAGGCGTATGTCTTTGTGAAGTGGCCTGCCAGGACCTAGGTGACTCCTGCATTTGTTTCTCCTTATATTGGGAATGAACAAAGGAAAAATCCAAAGGCTGAATGTGAGGAGAAAGTCTTATGATTCTGTTAATGGCTTAGAAGGCTCCTTGGGAGAGACAAAATGCCTTAAGTGTCTTGAACTAATTCATAACTGAATCAGAGCGAAGAGCTTTCCATGCTCCTTACATTCTCTGTAACAAAAAGATGGCTTATAGCCATTATTTTTCAAAATTATAACTTGCTCGAGAAACTGGCTCAATGGCAAAGGCACTTTTGCACGCCAGCCTGACCCTGACAACTCATCTCTGCATTTCTGGCTCAGAACTGCACTCTGGCTCATCTTTGCCCCTTCTGATGGCTGACAGTCGCTAGGCAACTCAAAGACTACGGCTGTGAATACGAATTAAGCATCAACTGCCATAATTTGGCTTTTCTGTATACAAAGTAAGAAAAGGTCATGCTCCCAAACGGTTTGTTTTCATTCCTGATGGACAAGCAGCCAGTCAGTAAATGTAAAAAGCCTGCCCTGTGTGTCTGTCAGCAGCAGCGTGATGCCCAGAATCAGCTGAGGAGCACATGTCCACCAAAGACACACGCTCACAGCTGATGGGATTAGAATTTAGCATTACCCGTTCCAAGAGGCTCACAGATCCTATCATCTGTCGAGCTTTCTTTTGAATGAAGTTATCATAAACCTTATGTTCTATTTCACTTGTTCAATATTAAAACAGCAGAAGAAATTATTTCACAATAAAATAAGTGCAAAGACACACTCTGATGTAACAACTACAGGCCGAGACAAGCTCCTAATGAGGCTTGTTGCTAACTTCCATAATAGCAGGATCACCCCTCAAGACTTAACCCTGACATTCGTCAAAGAATTGACCACAGTAGTTCATGAAAAGAAGCCTGAAACACATTGTGTGGAGCGTAAACAAAGCCTTTCTAAAAAGGTCCCCAAATTCCCAAACACTTGCAGGCATATTGCATTCAGTTGGCAGTGGGTGCATATCTGTCAGTGCCACTGACTGGAATTATACACACACAGCAGAAGAATATGCTGCTTTATGGTGAAACACGTAAAGCCTCTTACAGCACTGATCACTGGAGGGAGCAGATCATTAAAAGCCAGGCAGAATATAAACCCAAGTTGGAAAGCATGACTGTCATCTATGCGTGCACTCACGTACTGCGTGCTTCTGCTTTTAATCCGTTTTCAATACCAACCTTAAGCCCTGCTGCTCCCTTCTCTCCCGCTATGCCAGGCAAACCAGGTTCACCCTAAAGGCAAAGAAAACAAAAAGTGGGGTTAAGAAAGACACGATGAAGTATATCAACAGCATTTCCCCTGCTGTCTCATATTGCGGAAGTAACGATAAACAAAATTTAAGAAGCCTCTAAATACGTACATCACAGTTGGGCACCAAAATGCCTTATTTCATCAGTTAGGGTGGATTAACTCTAATTAACTTCTGTATAGATAAGAAATAATTCTGCTGAAGGCAGTGGAAACACACAGCTGTCAAACTAAACAGAAAACAGAACTGTGACTTCTAATTCTGAAAAGCCGGGCAATTAACCTTAATAGCACAGTCTTCCCAGCAAGACTGCCAATGCTTTCCTCATCTCTACAACTTACAAATACTGCAAGAAAGGCATATCTTAAATGATTTTGACATTTGTGCTTCTGATCTCATACAGAAGGCAGAGAATGGAGAAAAATGAGAAGGGCCTATTCCAGAAATGGAAGCTTTTGGAAGAACAGACAGCTTTTTAATTTTTTTAATATACCTTACTTGTCCATTTTTCATTCTCTTATACCACTGGCTGAAAAGTAGATTTAAAAGATTTAAAAAATTTTCAGCGTTACATCAATGTTCCAAATTTTGGGTATGTTTAATGGATAGTATGCGTAACTCCCCCAAATTTTAAAACAAACAAACAAACAAACAAAGAACTCCAAAACAAACCCTTAAAGACATTTCCTATTATTTATTTCCTAGATCTATGGAAAAAACATAAATACTATTTATTTTAGGTTAGGCTTATTTTGGTTAGATTTTACTGTAAAACAACTAGGGGTGACGTTTAATTATGTAAAACCTTGTGCAGAAGTATGTCTCAGTTTCGCAATACCTATCTTCTTTGGTAACCCTCATGTATGCATCTGCATTGCACTTCTGGGGTGGTTAAACATGTTAAAATAACATGAAAAAAAAAAAGATTTGAAAAAGCCTGCAACTAGGCTTTTCTATAAGCCCTTTGCTATGTAAATGTATAAAAATATGCTATGTAAATACATAAAAATGTGCAAAAGTTAAATAGAATAGCTAACATAGTAATTAAATTAGAGACAGTAATTAACATCAGAAGCTCAGTGGACAATTTTCATACAGTATTCAAATTCAGCAGACATGATGAACCAACCCTCTACTCAAAAGTTACAGAGGAGTTAAGGTAAAGACTTGTTCCGAATGCAAGAACGTGTATCTTCCAACCCTCCATAAAAGCCTTCCATAAAGAAAGGATTTGTCTTTCTTACTTCCACAGTCTATTTTCATCATAGACATATTAAATCTGATTCACCATGAAAGCAGGTTCCGTTACATTTCTAAGTTAGGTAACAGGATCATCAATTACATTTTAATTTCATGAAGAGCTGGACTAGTTCAAAATATAAACCAAAAGCATTGAGGTTCTAGTGAAACTCTAATGAGGTATTTTCCAAGCCAGAGAAGAAGTGTTAGGTACCATTAAACTCGCAGGGAATTAAATAGCCATTTGAGTCAGCCTTTTTTCAAGGCTCCTTTGTGCTAGGGTTCCTCTAAGGCTGAAATAGTAGCACAGGCATTTGATATAGGAGCGGTCAGGATTTGAGGCTGTTGGAGATTAGGCGTTAAGTGTCCTAAAGGATTGACCAAAAAGGCACTTGAAGAAAACTGCCAGTTGACAAAATGAAGCAGAAGTGACCAATGAATATGCACTCATTTCTCCTTGCCCCCACGCTCCAAACTAGTTTGTTTCTGTCCCCTTCATCTTAAAACAGCTGCTGTTGGCTGACACTCTCAGGGCCTTAAATCTCTAATCAAAGGTTTGAAGTCCCATGCTTGTACTTCACGCCCAGGTTTACATATCAGTTCTACGAATGCGGGGAGCTACAAAAGTGAGTGACAAAATGGAGACTGCAAAAATGAGACACAGGAATTATCTTCTTTGGAAAAAAGTGAAAACCTCAGGATGCCACCTAGTCATAGTAAATCCCTGTTCAGACACAAAGTCCTATTTCTGACCTATATGCGACTTTCCTATGGTCACCACTACACTTTGGGCACTACAAGTGCAAGTCAAAGGCATTACCACAGCAGTAGTAGCTCCAGAAATGGGAAAAACTGAAGGCAAACCTAGAAATACAGCACAGAAATGACCTTGTGGCTTTATGCTTTTGAAGCAATTATCCTTCTGCTTCTGACATGACCAGAAGAACAAGGGCTAAAATAATTGTCTGTGGTACCTACAATATCCCTTCCCCTATTTTAGAATCCTGTTTTCTTGTGCATACAAGGAATCAGGGAGTAACAAGATGAAATAAAAATGTACAGCACATAAGCTGCTCTGTATCCTACCACCAGTGAACATTCCCAGTGCACAGCAAAACAAGCTTTGTGCCAGGGAGCCTCCCTTTCTCACACTGCACGTCCTGTAGGCACGGTGGTCTGCCTTTACATGGAGATATTTTAACAATTCCACTGAAGTCTTACATAAAAAAAAAAAAACAACCACAAAAAGCCCCAAACCAGACTCAAAACAGATCAAAGCCTTCACAGGCCTCCCATCAGTTAGGAAATTCCAAAAGTAGTTATGAAGCAAAACAGCAGCTCGCATTTTGAAGGTGAGCAGATTGATGGCTCTTCCATTGCTGTACACTAAAGAACTGTGTTATTTTAGGAATATTGGTCCCCAAAGGCAATTTTGATTCTTGGCATGAAAATAATTTAAAATACTTCTGTTAGGAAGTACAGTTAATTATTTTTCTTCCATTTAGTTACTTTTATTTATTTACTTATTAAAGCATATATTAAAGCTGGAGTTCAACATGTCATATGGGTATGCCTCACCCCCACAGGTTAGTGTTTTGGAGATGAACAAAAACTACAGCTGCCCTTTAAAAGGCTGAAGGCTGTTTCACTGCCATTCAAGGAGTGACGCATGCAAGGGAAAACTAGACATTCTACAATGTCATCTGATGCAATAATTTCAATCAGACATCTTTTCAACTTGGTAAAATGAAAGAAGGTATAAAGCTAGATCCTTAATCTCACACATTTTTTAAATTAACCAGACCATGGCTAATGTCTTTCCTGACTCATATTTCAGTGTCTCTTTAATAGCACTGACAGTAACGAATATACTGTCTACTAAAGTCTTGCTGTACATGTAAAAGCAGTAACAAAATTACCAGATGCACAAATGTCATGCCCCAAAATGGTAAACCTGCAAATGTTGCATCAGAAATACTCTTTAGGTAGCCTTTAACTTCTGTTTCATATAAAGTCACTTTCTATTGCCTCTGAGTAACTGCACCAACCTCAAAAGAAGGATTCTCTTTTCGTGACATGACCCACTACACAAATAGACTGTAAAATATTAGAAAATGCTAGAAAAGCTGCCTTTAGCTAAATTTCATGAAAAAACTGCAGAGTACTAGAAGGTAATTCTCTAGGCTCCTGCAGGAATGGACACTGCCACTAGAAGCTTTGTAAGCACTTAATTCCCTAGTTATTTACCACCATCATCCAAATTTATTCAGATCCAGTTTGCTGAATTTGCAAATGGTCTCAGAATGGTGGAAATCAAGATTGCCATCAAACGGGCTATTGTTCTTTCACTTACCCAAAAGTCAAGCAGCTTAACTCAGCCGGAGCATAAATGTTCCAGTAGTTTACTTACACAGATGAATGCTGCAGACACAGTGGGGTTTTTTTTTTGCTGTTGTTTATATGCTATAGAGAAATTGCAGGGTCCCCATGAGTGGAACGATGACTGTGCATTTTCAAACAGATACATTGCAGTGCTGTGTTTGCTGTCAATAACAGGGAAGTCTTTAACAAGTCACGGGAGCTAACCTGTGGATGGGGAACTGCCGTTAACACCAATTAAGTTCCACCATAACCTCAAACGCCCTGATGGGAGGACAGGCACTTTGGTTCCTCAAAAGTAGCAGCACTCTAACAAAGTTACTATCACTACTGCAAGGCATTAGAAAGATTTTTCCATCAGCAAACTGCAATGTCAAGGCATGACTTGAATGAGTTAGGTAGGAGGTCACTATTAGCTATGCAAAACCTTCAGACATTTCCAGAACTGGCTTCAGCAAAATGCTCTGAGACTCAGAAATGTTTGGATTTTTCTTCCAGTTAATATCAATTACCAGGGCAATCAAAACGCTCACATGCCAAGAATATACCCTACCCAGCCATTCAATTCAGGAAATTCAGATAATTCAAAGAATAACCAGAAGGATGTTCCTTTGGACAGTACACCAGAATACCTTGGTTCAAGTCCTGGCACTCCCTAGCCTATATTAACTGTATAACTGTATTAACATTGACAGACTGTGTCTTTCCTGTATTTGGGCAAAGAACATCCTTCAGCACCCTGCCAAATAAAGAGGTGGTGTTATTTCCTCAGATATTCTCGTGGTAGGGGCAATCCTAATGCTTACACTAAAAGTGAATCTGAATTTGATGAGTACTCAAATATGTAGAGCAGTGCTTGGGCTCTGCTGCTAATATGAGAAAAATCTGTCAATACGAACTCATAAAAGCTGCTTCAGAACACCAGAATCCATACCAAAGGAGCCAAGGCAGTTGAAGGCATGCTTCTCCTTATTTGAGTGCTCTGTGCCCTGGAGGCATATACCTTCATATCCAGAATTAATCAGCTAAAAATAATGTAGCTGGAGGCCTCAGCTTTTCCTGTTTGCAACAGAAAAACAGCCTAGAGGCTGCTGTTCTGAAATAGGTTTGGTTTTGGTGAGACGCATAACTCTGTCTACACCAGCTGGTTGATATCCACCTCGCCCTGAGAAGAAAGGCTGTCAGTATTTTTCAGTCACTAGAATGTAATCAATTTTAAGGATAAGGAAATACAAGAGGCCCCCAAACCTAATCCGGTCTAATTTTACTCTAAAAAGCATAAATGACGACAGAAGAGAAAAAAGTGGTTTCTCAGACATGTTACTGTGATTTCCATTTCAAACTAGGGTTGAATTACTTCCTTTCAACTTGCTTTCCCTTACCCCCAAAAGTAACTTAAAATTGTTTGTTTAAGGACTGGAAATCTCTCCTGGCCCAGTCACCAGCTGAAATTAAGTGGAAAGACTCTTCAACAAGACTCAGCTGGCCTGCAAACCTGTCTCTGAGAATTTGTGAACTACATTTAATGATGTTTCCTTCCTTTATATATCCCCTACGTAGTACAGTACACACTGATGGGGAAACACATGTAAATTAGAGTAACAAGAAGAATGAAGAAAGCAAGAAGAAATGTGCACAGCCAGACGCTAAGTCTAATGATAAGAAGGGAAATTCTTCTGAGGTTTATCAAATTGCTACTGTCAAACTACTAAAACAATTTGAAATTAATACCCTTCACACATTCTGTTCTCAATACAACTGTACAAAAAAATCAAAAATACTAAGTACTATGTAAGAAAAAGCATTCCATCGAAGCATAGAGTGAGAGGTTTATGTACTATGGACAAATTCTTATTTAAAACAAAGACAGTCACACGGACTCTAGAAACTGAGTTCCTTCAGGCCAAATGCAATCCTTACCTAGAGAACCTTACCTTTTCTCCTTGTGTTGTTGCTGCAGTCACTGAGAGTCCTTATCAAATCAGGACCACTTAACAAATACCAGAGTATGTATTCTATACTTGCATAGTTGAACTTGCCAAGAACCCCTTTGTGGCCATTTCAACACGATTAATATAGGGATCTGATAACCCTAGATCACCACAACCTCATATCTCCACACAGGTATAATCCTTTATTGTACTATTCGAATTCCTGAGGATCTCTTGCTTGGGATCGAGAAAGGGAAGGTTATCTCCTGCAGCATCTTGTTAAGAAGCAACTTGCTACAAGTGGACTGCACGACAATCTGCAAAGGAAGGGGAGCACTCAGAAACACTCTCCTTGCTATTTCAGAAGGTTTCTGTCCATCCCAGGGACAACACTCTCTCAAGCTGCAGGTATTACCAGGCAGCTCCTTCCCAGTTACTGTTCTCAACAAGATAAGCAGAGTGTGGCTATAGTTTCTCAAATGAAGGAACACAAAAAGAATGTAAATGCCCTTGCAAGACTACCTGTAATATTTTATTGGATTTAGCCTAAAAGAAAAAAAGTGTGAAGTTTTATGGCAGTGATTTTGCTACTACTCAATACAGGAAAAACCTACTAGTTAACAGCCCTGCAAAAACATGTGGGTCGTGTAAAATTACACTTACTCTAATGTCTAGAGATTGTCTAAGAGAAGTGGTTCATATGTTAAGGGATTAGAAAATTGTTCTGAGTGCACTCAGAATTTATGATCTCATTCCCAGACCTATTGGTCAGACTTGTCAATCGTCTCCCATAATCCACTACTTCAGTTAAAGAAGAGGTGAAGGAAAAGGAAAAGGAAAATTACAGACACATATAACATGGAGATGACCTAACTCTGTATTATTCAACTGCTTAAGAGGAGAGTAAAGCCAAATTCACTGCTGACATTCATTGGCTGAAAAATATTTCGTTGTCCAGATGAGGAAAGCATTCACACACACACTTAATTTTAAGCATGTGCTTAACACTCACTGCCTTTTAAACTAAGAAAAAATATTAACTTGGAACTTAGTGCACTGCACGTGCTGCCATTTGACAGAGCGAGCTCATTGATTAAAAGGCTACCAAGACAGTAAGGCTTTTGTAAAGCCTTTTAACTACACAGCTTCTAAAAGGGGCATTCAAGTTGAGTCCAACTATTCTGCAAATCAACATGAGTCTGTATGAGTAAAGCCAGGAGTGCCAGCAGCCAGTTCATAGCACAGCCCAACCCTTAATGTTATTACTCTGGTCTTCATTCAATGGTATCTTCTGTGTCACCTTGCACTGACAATGTGTTTTTTTCGTAGAAGTTGGACAAATGGACCTTTTGGTAGCAAAATATTAGCATGGAAGTCCTAGGCTGCACTATACTTTCCACCTTTAAACAAATACTACTTCAGTTTATTTCTACCACTGTTTGCAAGCTAGCAGAATTTGTTACCCGTTTATTAAAAGGGATATCAACATTCAACTTTCATCTGCTTGGTATTATATAAAAATAATAGATTTTCAGCACATAAGGAAGTGCTTGCTAGTCAATATCAACCAACAATTGTGAAAACAAACAAAAGAATGTGACCACATTTCATTTTTATCTATATTAGTTTTGTCGTGGTGTCTAGATTTTAGTTCAGTAATTATTGTTTTCTTAAATGTCAAAAGTAAAATAGTCCAGCTAGCTAAAAATATGCTGACATCTTTATTAAAGTGGTAATAATTTAAGAATGTCTTCAAAGTTTTAGATACCATAAATATTGAAATAAATCAAATAAACATGAAACCATAAAATGAAAATGTTAGGAACTGTTTTCAAAGCACAGTTTAAAGTTGATAAACAGCATTTAAAGATGTGTTTGCATTTTCTCTTAATCAAAGGCAATTGCATATTTTTTGTCTTTCCCATGAAACATGACTGCAGGTAAGTCTATGAGATCTTCTAAAAATAGACATACAACAACCTTGCCAATACAGCTTAAAAAGAAATCTAGATCTCCCAAAATGACACTTTAATAATCAGATAAGTTTTGCACATTTGATACATTTGACTTATTTCATCAACATCCACATTTTGTGCTCATCTGAGCGAAGATTTCTGGCTAGAGTTTGCATGACAATGCTATTAAAAGTAAAGCTCTTGGATAAAACGTGAATCATCGGTTCAACTCTATGCAGTGTGGTTTGCAAATTCACCCTGTCCAATCTTCTTATATCTTCCTGCACATCTAAAGAAAATCATGCTACAAAGTCTGTCTTCACTGGCTTTTCACTCATACTTTGGTCACAAAAAATACTTGAATTGAGTACAGCAACAGCATCTGTGTTGGCAAGTACTGTCTACCATTCATATTGCAATTGAATGCAGCTATAAATATAAACAAAAAAACCTCAGGTCTTAAAGGAAATTTGTTTCATAATATTTTCTTTTGATTTCGTGTATGCTGTACATAGCTAATTCTAAATATTTTTTTCTTTTATTGCTCCACAGTCACCATAATACTCTGAATATTTAAAAAGTAGATTTCTAGCGTTATCACTATCACTGAAGTGAAATAACTGATTATTACATCATATCTTATAACCACTGTCAAAACACAGGTCTAATACCGTATATTATGCTATCAGAAACCACACGTCCTTTTTGTTAGGAAAGAGGAAATAAAATTATTTGAAACATCTTAGTGCTTTTATTCCTAGGACACTTGGGAAGGGAGGCAGAAGAAGGGATTGCACAATATGATCCTTAGACACTGCCATCTACTGCTGCTTAAACACGGTGAACTACCTATGTCATACATCTTCCTTTTGGTATTCCCTGCAAGTGCTTTTGAAGTTCACTAGGAATGTTGGAATGTTAGTGCTTGTGAGAATGACAGATGGATAACACAGTTTACACTCAGGGAGGGATATTATTTAAACTTCACCACGCAGATTTGCCAAAAAACTTTAGCAATACTGTGAAACAGCCCTGCTGCTTTACTGCAACCCCTCCTTATGGGGAGCTGTTCTAAACTACAAATTAACTTTAGGGTGGCACTGAATGATGACACTGACTTGCCTGAGTCAGCATTTTCTCCTGGTTTTCTGTTTGATTTATTTCTCTGCATTTTTGTCCCCAACTTCACTTTCACATTATTCTCCACCTGTGTTTCCAGTCTCTTTATATAGGTTGTATTAACAATGTATTAGCACTGTATAAATATCCAATATCAACATAAGCGTTTGCATCATGGGACTCAGCTAATAAAAAGTAAAACAAACAAACAAACAAACAAAACCAACAAAAAAACCTGCAGAAAAACGTAGGTTGTAATTATATTGTCTAAAGTTGCACACCACCAATACACATTTCTCTCTGGAACCTATCAGTCATCATCAAATCTGAACAGCAGACTTTCAGCTTAATTAATTACATTTGCTGCCTGTTCAAGTAAAACTAGAAAAAATTACTTCAGAGCTCAAACCAGATTGTACAGTCTTGTCCATGAAGCCAATTTGAAACCACAGCTCTGGACATAAGGTTGCATGTTGCTTGTGTGAACAAGCCCTAAGAAGCTTTAATCAAATACATAAATAATGGCAGTGCTGACAAAGTCAGTGAACTCACCACTTGTCCGTCTCTCCCTGGAACACCAGGCACTCCGACAGAACCCTGGTAGGAAACAGATGCCAGTGTTTAGCAAATTAAACAGGCCATGAAACCTTTCATCTCTTAATACAGTACTTAGAAATGATGGTGAAGGTTGCTTATTGTAACTGCAATAAATTTTTCAAAAGCTAATTTTTATCCAAGCTCAGCTCTCTTTTCAGTTGAGATTTTATTCTAATTAGATACGTACTCATGCTGTACATTTTAATGACTGCCCCACTGTATGGCCTCTTCCAGAAACAAGCTTCAAGCTGATCACTGCTTTGTAATGTTGTGGATGCTTCACAAGAAATGTAAGAATTAAAATGCAATTCCATTTAATGCTCTCAATAAATTTTGAGACTGATCCTACACATTCAAACACAGCACCTGAACAAAACTATTAATGCTTCAGAGGGATGCTTCAGTTCAGTAACTGGTAGCGTCAATCTATCTAAAGCTTTTAAGAGATGATCTGCAACAATTCAGCCTGACAGTGCAAATTACAGATGCCCTTTTAAATTGTGTCAGTATTACTGCAATCAAAATTTAAAAGCTAACACAGGCCAAACGCAAGGAGCAGGCAAGAAGGAAAGCAAAATATGAGCGTTGACCTGTAACATTGAAGGAATCACTTTACAAAGACATAGTTTAGTCCCAAGTTCACCAACACCCAAAGGTAATGCATCCAAAATGGATGCACATGTTTGTCAATGAACAGAGATGAGAAATCCTGTGAATCAAGAAAAAGAAGCAACTCATGAGGGTCTCAAAAAACCTCCAACATTTGAATGGGCAGGAGGTTCCAGCTCATAACAGAACTGCAACTCAGTATGAAATAACGAGCTGACATCCCAGCATATCTCCATGATCCAGAATGCTCTCCCCTCACTCCCAAAGCTTCCACTTTGGCATTCCTGTTGCCTCTTTTTGCTGTATGCATGGTCATGACAGCCAGCCACTGCAAAGGGGCCTGAGTGAACATTTTCACGTCTTTGTATTATTTTTCCAGAAAACTGGAAGACAAAGCTCAAGAGGGCATTAAATCATCAGCCTCAATAAACTATCCTATTTATAATAGTTCCTCGTCTCAGTGACAGTCTTGTATAGCTGTTGATTTTTCTTATGAGACATAGGATGCTAGAAAGTGTAAATAGAGCTGATTCTACCATGCCAAGCAGAAGTTTATCAGATATTCAAGAGCTCATCATCACACGGGTTTTGCTGATGCTGTACCTGTAAAATACCCTCCTCCTCAAGTCTTTGGATATAATTTTATGAAGACCACTGAGACATCAGTACAGCTTTACAATGCCTCACTCCTGCATTGCCAAACATGAAGGGTAGCCTTCTTCTCCAGACCGCAAACTCCGTACGGCTCACAGCTGATAGAATCCCACCGATTTACACGCTTTGGGATTACATTTTTACATATCAGCAGTTTTTTCTTTCTTTTGTTTAAAAGTTCCATTTGAACAGATGCAAGAAAACCTTCACCTTAAAGAATATTATCTCAGAAGACCAGAGATAGCATCCTTCTCACATATGTTAATACTACTTATTCCTTTCCTCTTTCTTTCTTTATAAAAATTAACTATGTTTTATTAAAAATCTTCCATGCACCTTTTAATCTTTTGAAAACAAGTAGAAAGTGACTTTTCTTTGTGGTGTGTGGGTGAGATGCTGGCAAAGTGCCATCAGCTCTTATTGCTGATATATCTAGGACTGTTTTAATGGTGTAATTCCATAAATCCTAAGCTCACTCCATCAAACTGAGGCACTAAGCTTTAGTGAGTGTAAATAATGCTGAAAGTATTCCCAGGAAGTCAGGTCTCAGGTTACTGGAGGAACAGGAAGACACCGGCAGACCACCTGAACACCGTCAACCAAGAACCATTTATCAGCAACACCTATGTCCTTTGTTTCTGCTGGTCATTTTTTCAGTCATATGGCACTGATCTACTTGAGTAAGGACATGCGTTTAATCAGAAACTCTATCTCCCCACCTTTGACAGCGTTTTAACTTTGGTTTCCTAGTCATACCAGTGCATGAATAAGAAAATTATAGTGACCTTCTCACCTGAAAGTTAAGCAGACAGATTGAAAACAGTCTGGTCTGCATTGCTTGATCTTCCTATGATGGGGGAAATGAGAAATCTGATGTCTCACATTATATGGCTGCATTTTGCAAAAACAAAATTCAGACTAAACGAAGTGATTCAATGCGGTGTACGGTAGCTAATTCAATGCACCTTTTCCGCTCGCAGTTTGGCACCAGGAGGAATAATCACTTTCATAGTATGTTTGTTTATACTATACCTTTTGTCCTGGAGGCCCTTGAGGTCCCTGCAAAGGGAAAACAATTCAATTAACATCATAACTCTAGCCAATTTAAACTGAAATGTCCAATTAAAACTGTCTTATTTTGAAAGCATTCTGAAACAAGCTGATGTTTTATACACCAAGGAAAAGTAAAACTTTATGCTCAAAATGTACAATGGATCTTTTCTCTTCTGTTTTGGAACTGATCTAACTACTAACTGGAAGACTCAAATTTTCCCCCCTTCTAATCTTTTCTCTTCCAACTCATCTGTTTCTTCTAATACTGACAAACCTGTCAGCATTAAGATGACTGTGGTTTTTCTCTTTCTGATACTAGCCAACAGCAAGTTGCATGTTCACAGCAATATAACTGCTCTGCAGCATAAAAACAAGGTTTATGCAAACAAGTATTTTTTAAGATAGAGAGGAGCATAAGCCTCAAAATTTCCTCACCTTCTAGGTATCAGCATACCATGACTATGTTTTACCCAACACACGATCTGTGCCATCATTTGCAAGTTAAGAGTAAAAATCATTAAGAATTAGGTTCAGAATGGTCTTGGGAAGTAAAGAATCACCATTTCATCCCCAAGACCTGAGAAGGCAGGAAGAGATATCTCAATTCAGGAAAGCTTAACTGCTTAATGTCAAACAGGAGTTAAAGTCTCATTGATATTAAAAGGACCCATTTTTCATCTGGCATCTCTGAAGTACCCAGGTGGTTTGTGGCCACAGTGGAAATGGGAAGCAGCAGGGAAGTAGATCAGCCATGTCTGACATTTTGGCAGTCCGTTTTGGTAAGAGCCAGACCATATTCACCGCAGTTCTTCCACATTCTTTTCCTACTACGTTCCTACTATGGGTGCTGGTGCTATATCAAGTACAGTGAAATCTGAGTCCATGAGGGGGAAAAATGAAAAGCCAGAATGGAAAATCCAAATCCTTCTGATGTGTGAAAGAATAAAAGAAGAATTGATTGATATCAGAACTGCAATTATTCAGAAAAACAAAAGGATTGCTCCTTCAAAATGTAGGGTCAATTTTATTCTTAAGGTAACGTGAAGTTAGGCAGAACCCTCCACTGTTGGTAGATGCAGGGCTTCTTGCAACCTTGCTCTGATGCAAGTTTAAACTTCTAACACAGCAAAGATACGCTGGTGGTAATTCTGGGTCCTGGATCAACATCAGTGAAAGCCTTGCAGTTTTAAGTGTGGATTCATATGTCCGAGGTTGGGCATCAAACCTTGCAAAAACATATACCAGTGTTGCTTGTTGAAACTTTTGCCTGATTGCCTCAGCAGAACTAGGGTCATGTAAGCATCTCCTTTTGACTGTAGGGACAGATTTAGTTAATGGAAAGCCACCTGTGAGGAGCAGAGTGAAAAGTTTACTCCCTTGCCTTCAAAAGGAAGCAAAAGTACCCAAGCAGTGAGCACTGGTGATGATCAGAGCAGCGAGTGGAGTGATCACCTGCTTTTGCAGACTGGAGAAAAATCGCCCCCAGCCCACTGCATTTCAGAAAATGTGCTGCTTAAATCAGGACTTCTTTTCAGTAAGTGCCTGAATTTGAACCCTAAGATTTGCTAGAGGCTGAGGACACCAGTAATACTGAATGTGATAAACGAAGAACAGTCTATTTCTTAAGCATTTCTTGCAAACAGTCTGAAAGAAAACTGAACATAGTGAAAAAAACCTAGATAAATCAAGAGGATGTTGGTAGGTGAGAGTGGCCTGCTGGGTAAGGAACCACAGATGTAACAACATTCTCCACAAACAGGTTTTTCCCCTTTCTTCCAGAGAAGGAAGGAAGTAAGTTTCTCCCAGTGCCTGACACCATGGCAGATGATGAACCAGGAATCCCCTCCTTCTGTGAGAAAGATGTAAATTTGGCTAACATCTTAAAAACTCTGAGAAATTAATGCTGAAACTAGAGCTTTCCCACATCACCGTTACCAAATTAGTAACAATCTACATTCTGGGCACCAGTTATCTGCCTTTGGCATATTAACCAATTGCATTTTGGGGGTATTTCAGGTCTTATGAAAAACATCTCTCTCAGTTGGCCAGATTGAATACAGAACATACAGCCCCATACTAGCTACTGTGAAGAAAATTAACTCTTTCGGCTGAAACCAGGACAACTACCTTCATAGCTCATACCTGCTGCTTTTATGTCCAAGGAACGGATATTGCTTCTGCAGTTTCTAACTACTTAAGAAGCTAATAAAACCTTCTAAAGACATTCTGCTACATTAAATTACCATTCAGGAGCCCTCAGTACAAAGTTACTATTTGAAGGTAAAATGATCATTCACTTATTAACTCTATCCCCCAAAGTAAACTGTTAAATGCGCTGCTCTGTTGAGCGCTTTGTGCCTGGTGCTTGCGGCTGTCAGCCTGTGGGATGGATATAATTGAAGACATTGCAGATGTCTCCAGGAAAAGATCTTTCCTCAGAATTTCCCCCTCGCTGTTGCCATCGTTCCAGCTCCTCTAGAGGAGTTATTGAATAAGAAAATACTTACATAGTAACATAGTCTTGACCTTATTGTTTCTTTAAAATGAATCATTCACAGAAAAGAAGCAGCAGATACTTATCAATAAATATTTTGTACAATTAGCAATTTTCCATTTCTGGTACTTAAGCCTTTACACAAACTGGAAATTTCTCTGCTGTCTCATGCCCATTAAGCTACTATAACACTTGATAATAAGAACAGTCCTCAACAGTACAGCTGCCTTCAGCACTATCCTCAAAAAACCAACTGCAATTAAAAGCTTAACTAAAATGCTACATTTCACAATCTACACATGATAACAAGTGCTTCTCATTCTTTGAATGCTTAGACTGTAAAACATAGCTGAATAGGATCAATTTTTCTCCAAAGCACTGCTCCTTAGCATTGGGAAAGAAGCTCAAAGCCCCTGGAAACTCAGCAGCTCCTCCACTGACAGCTCCCATCCCTCCTCTCCACATAAGCCTGCCAGCAGCCACTTAAATAGAAAAGCTGAAATTAAACTACTAAAAGTACTTCAAAAAAACAACTGTAAAACATTCCAGAATTACTATAAAGTGCCTATTTTCTATGCGTTACATACACTCTCTGAGCAAGGCACAGAATCACACTGTAGAGACAGAAACAAGCAAGTAAATACAGTCTGAGAGAAAGAGGAACATGAAGGGATAAAATAATAAAAAAAAAACAACCAAGACTTAAGTTAATTTTTTGAGGTATAATTGATATCTTCTAGAAAAATCTATATAGGAAATTCAGTATGACCACCTGGATTTTTTTTCCCCTGATTATTCTACTGAACTGGGGAGAGTGCTGTGTGGCTCATTTGATTAACAGACAGTCAGACCAGCATTCAAAAATCTCTATGCAGGTCTTGAGAAAGAAGCAGAAGGCAAGAAATATGTGAAGGTTCCCAGCCAGCTCCTTAGATTGTTTTGTTTTGGTTTTTTGCTTTCTTTTTCTTCAAATGTCCTGTGTTCCATGCAGCTGCAATGGTATACTGGCCCTGCTGGTTGCTCCAGTAAAACCAAAGGGATGCTTTGCAAATGCAGACTCAGCTATACCTCACTTTGGATAGCTCTTCCACCACTGGGTCCAGGCAGCCCAGTGCAGACTGCTGCTACTGCTGCTCCCCACCTCATTCCTCTCAGTCCCAAAGCCTCTGCTCTGCAGTGACTGGGCATGTATGAAGCACCCAGTAGCCTTCACTAGTTGGAGGCTTGATCCTCGATCTGCTACCACAGGTAATGTGACTCAGCCTCTATCACTATCATCCCTGGGAATATGAAGGAGGCAAAACCAAAGCCTTTAAGACAAGAGCTATAGAATTCTTTCACCTCCTGCCTATATATATACACACACAAGATACTTATAATTGATCAACAAATCACTCTATAGTAGCC
Organism: Psophia crepitans; assembly: GCA_013399095.1. NCBI lineage: Eukaryota > Metazoa > Chordata > Aves > Gruiformes > Psophiidae > Psophia > Psophia crepitans. The sequence continues at coordinate 72,235 of VWZZ01002753.1, forward strand.
TATGCAGATGATGTTGATAATAACTATTTGTCTATTGCCTGTATTATTGGAAGCTGCCAGAATTTCCATGAAGGGATGCTCAGAATCAACTCCTAAACTGCTGGGACTGATGTTATAAGCTAATTTTATAAAGAGCATCTAGGCTTAAAAAATCCCAATGAAATTTCATGAACACTGTTTGGATGAATTGACAGCTTAGTATTTTTGAAAATTATGCAACTTTTCTTTAAACTGACACCATTTACGGAAAAACTTTAACTGAAAATTTTCGTTATGAGAGTTGTCCAGAATAGGAAGATAACTAAGTGTAATAAAAATTAAAAATAGTTCTCACAGTTTCAGATATCATGAACACTTCAGAAGAACCCTTTGCCATCATGTGCAACTGTATATTTGCTTCAAAGAAATTCAACTGCTCTCTGTGTTTCTCTGGAGATGGAGAATTATTTGATAGTTACTTAAGCACTTGGAAAACTGGGTAACCATGGATGAACAAATGTTTATAAAAGTCTTCTATGCAACCGTGTTTTGAAAAGGTAAAATATTTCCACTACAAATGCAATTCTTCAATCACTGTTTTCTGAAATCAATGGACCTCCAGAGCTTGTATCATACCAAATCTTGGCATCACAGAAATGACCGAATGAACTTGGACATTTCACCTGAGCCTTGACAAATAGCTGTCTGGAATAAATAAAAAAAAAAGAAACAACCAACCCCCCCCCGCCCCAAACCAACCAGAATTCATCCTAAACCTCCCTTCTAATGTTATAGTTATATCTTCCTTTTAAGCTTACTCTGTTCCTTGTGTTTTAGCAAGCTGCAAAACAAGAAATAATTCTGCTCTGTAAAGGTTAAATTGCAGTTTCAAAGCACAGTAATTCAGGATCTGATACCTTAGCGACAGCCTCTCAAGGTGTTTTTGTATTCAACTTCTAGTGATTCAGTTGCTTAACATTTAAATACATGTATGAAAAAGAAAGTTTGGGCATTTTCAATTTGCAAGTCCAGGGCAGCAGTAATGATTTGTTTTACAAGGTATCAGAATTCATGGACAGTGAGCACAAACACCAAATGAAAATGCCTAACAAAAATATAATGAAAAGGTGATTGGTTTTGTATACTGAAAAAGCTATACAGCAAAATACGTCACAATGGTGCAATACACTGTCATACAAAAGCTCTCTTATTCCAAAGCTTTAGGGAAAAAAAAAAATTTAAAATCTCTATTTTTCTAAACTTCCATACTTCCTGTGTAAAGTAAAACCTCTTTGTAACTAGAAGGCCTCTAGGAGGTACTGCCTCTATATTTCTATGGGACAAAAGAAGTTCCAAGACTGTCCCTGAGAACAGATATTTTCCTTCTGGTGCCTATAAGACTCATTAAATACTTAGAATAGAATCATAGAATTATTTAGGTTGGAAAAGACCTTTAAGATCATCGACTCCGACTGTTAACCTAGCCCTGCCAAGTTCACCATTAAACCACATCCCTGAGCACCACATCTACAAGTCTTTTAAGTACTTCCAGGTATGGTGACTCAACCACTTCCCTGAGCAGCTTGTTCCAGTGCTTGACAACCCTTTTGGTGAAGAAATTTTTCCTAATGTTCAATCTAAACTTCCCACGGTGCAACTTGAGGCTGTTTCCTCTTATCCTATTGCTTGTTGCTTGGGAGAAGAGACCAACACCCACCTCACCACAGCCTCCTTTCAGGTAGCTGTAGACAGCGATAAGGTCTCCCCTCAGCCTCCTCTTCTCCAGACTAAACAACCCCAGTTCCCTCAGCCAGTCCTCACAGGACTTGTGCTTCAGACCCTTCACCAGCTTTGTTGCCCTTCTTTGGACATGCTCCAGCACCTCAATGTCTTTCTTGTAGTGAAGGGCCTAAAAACTGAATGCAGTACTCAAGGTGTGGCCTCACCAGAGCTACAGGGGGACCATCACTTCCTTAGTCCCACAAACCAATTTCTCTACTAGTCTAATGGCACAAAGAACTTAAGAATGAAACCTGAACTAGCAGATGTACATGAAGAGGAAAGTACAGGTTTCATACAGTATTTATCTACATTTCAGTGGAGCCTGTTTTCTATCCACAGTTCCCATTTTCTGTGTGTAATGGGCACAGAAAGTAATTCTGAAAATGTGTTCTTGCATGGTTGAGGAGTGTTTCATAAAGAGTGCAATTTCTAGAGTACCAGTATTGAAATATGCAATGTTTTACTATAGATGAATCACCTAGATAAAAAAACAATCACCTAAGAAAACAGGTTATCTATGATGGGAAACCTTATATAAATTCTGAATAAGGAATGCCCCCCCCCGCCTCCCTACGATCTACCTCAATTGATGAAAAGAACAGCAATAACATTAATTAGTGCTCCGGCAGGCCTTCTTATCATCATTCTCTTAGTCATTGTTGTGGCAGCCATTACTGAAGTACAGAGGTTATAAAATGCCAAAGACTTTCCTGAGATTTCCTGCAAGTTAAGACCAATACAATTGTATTGGGGGAAAAAAAGAGTAGTTGCTGTGAGAGGCACAAGCTGAGAATTTCCATTTCATCTGCTAGTTCTTAGTAAACTTTTACAGCTGAACAGCTTAAGAACAACACCTTATAAAATTTACTATGAACATGCTACCAGAATGAAACAAAGAAGGCTGCTGCGGAACTCTGGCCACCGAAAACAAAATCACAATTAGTAGTTTCCCAAAGGAGCTATGAAGATTCACACCAGCTGAGGATCTGGCCTTGACCATTGGCCTGAAAGGCTGAACTGAAGCCAGCAGCACTTCCCAGACAGTTCTGCCTGGTCCCTGTGAGTTAATTTTGTTTGTTTTAACCTAAGATGAAAAATTAATATTAATTCATTTTAAAGATGTGACATTTTGCAGACTTAACTGCAAGGCTACACTTTTCCACTGCCTTTCACAGAAATGGCAATATCCTTTGGAAGAATATCCTCTTCATTTAGAACTCTCAGTAAAAGCAGTAACATTAGGTCTTATTTTCTTGAACAGTTTCCCAGCAAGTCTGTATAAGCACAAAACTACTAGTTTGGAAGACAATATATCTTAAAGCAGAGGGATTTTGCGTTTGGGTTAATCATTATAGTATAGATTTCTCTTGCAAAGAGACACCTTTACCTGAATTCTCTGGTTATTCTGGAGTGTTCTGTTCATGCAAAACATCTGCAAAATTACTTATCTGTCCTTAAAGCCAATTTTGGAGGATAAAATAATGTATGGGGAGGGGAGAGGGGTTCAGTGACAAGAAGTGGTTGATTCATATACCGAACAAGTTTAAATTTATTTCTTTTCCAAGGAGCTGAAAACATTGCAAATTTTGATCTTCCAAATTTTTATTACTGTGCACTAGTTTGGAATACTTTAAACATAAAAGCACCGAAAAGCCTCCCACATGGAAATTAGAAACAAAACCACCCCATGCACACTTTCTGTTCCATTGCAGCTTATGAATCTGAAAATGTCAATTTGTCAGTGTCAGCCTTTGAGATTTCCCATCACTGACTCATTTTAAGTTCTCATGAATAGTCTGCAACCAGAAATCCTAGCTCTTAGGTAGAAGAGAGTCATAAATTCATTTATGATTCATTCTGAAAATGAGAAGATAAAACAGAAAAACTCTCATATGGTATTTAAGAGTGCTTATCACCAGGAAGAGCAGACAAATGGCATGGGAAGAAGGATGAATTACGAGAAGCAGGATACAACTTTAACTGAAAACATTGAAAAGCTAAAGAAACTACTGGCCTTCCGTCTCGCACTGCATACATTTTGCTAGTTCCACATAACATTTCAAAACTTAATCCCTTTGGTTGCCCCACTGCTTGGCCTCCCTCTGAATTTTCTTAATACTTTCTGCACAGACGAATGATACCTTCAGCTCTTATAGAAAGTAGATCTGCAGGGCTTTCAAGGGCCATGGATAACAGACACAAATTGCAACTAGCTAGTCATTCTTACATTCCCTTCTAACATACAGTCACATCTTTCTAACTTAAATCTAAACTTCCATCTCATCTAAAAAAAAATAGAACTCTCAGTTCAAAGAGAAAACAGATTCTTCCTGACACAGTGATATATAGAGCCAAAAAACCCTTGTATACAGCTCTCCCAAACATCTCAACTGCAAGGATAGAAGAGCAATAGAAGCACTCTGACAATCTGGAAAGATTTTCAACAGGCAATGAGACACCCCTGTAAGCAACAACTGGATTTCCTTAACACCTTCTCCCACCACCCTGCCCCAACTCACGCATACATTGGAAATGAGGAAAAATAGGAACCATTCCCTGGCTTCAAGGTAATTTTCCCTTGCGCACCTAAGATAAGTTGAGCTTTCTCGTGCCAAAGCAGTACTCATGCCAGAGAATTCAAACATTGTCACTCTCTGTATATGGTCCAAGCAAACCTCCGCTGCCTGAGAGGGGGAAAGGTTATTACTGCCCTCTCTCACACCATCATCTGAAGCATGATTTTGTTTTTCTTTATTGACATAGAACTTCATGAAGAAGATGCCAGTAGATTCTCAGCTGGATTAAATTGCCATGTTTTCACTAGAGCCACTGGATTTTCTATCTCACTGAAAGGAGAACTAGAACATTCCCAGAACTTCAAATGTATTGCAATTATTTCAGCTTTTTATGAATCAAGGCACTCATTGTTTGACTAGGACACAAGTTATTCAACGTGTGTAAAAGGCTTGTGGTACATTCTGAGACATATGTTGGAAAACGTTATTTCATTATCTTCTATCTTGTACTCTTCAAGAAATTTATTCCACTTTGTGTAAAAAGAGAAAATAGAAAACTAAGTAATTTCAAGCTGTGCCATTGTTGGTTTACAGGTTAAAACTGAGTTTACCAGCTCTATCAATAATCTGTACATTCATCTAGAAATACCAAGGCATGTTACCAAACAGAGGTGTTAAAAACAGTTTTGAAAGATAAAAGATTCTGTCCCTGTTATTATAATCTAGAGGTCAGGCTTGCAGCTCTTCTTCGCTTTAACAGTGCCATGGGATTTAAAGCTGCTGAGAGTGCGATCCTATAGGCTACAAATAGCCTATAGCTTCCACATCCTTCAGCAAGTACAATTGTCTCACAGCATCTGGTGCTCTCTGTGGCTGTATCCTGCCTCCATCCTGGATGAAGAAGCAGAGTACATGCCACAGTACTTGCTTCTTACTGAAAAGGGCCTTGGACGTGTGGGCAAGTAGGAAATCACAGTACACCCCAACAAGTGGACCTCTGGGAGACCAGGACTGGTAGTACTTTATGGGACCCATTGGTTTCACAGTTTCAGCTTCATCAGAAAGTAAAAACGGGGAAGCTAACAGGGACTTCAGACTCTTGGTATGAAACAAAGGCAATTTCTTACAAAAGAATTCCTGCAGAATTAACCTGGAGGTTCCTCTGGGCAGAGATCTCCATTTTCACTTACTTTGAAAAAAAAACCAAAACAAAACATAGATAATGCAGAAAAAGAATCTCAGGTAGGCAAAGGCCTGTGTGCTCCACAGCAAACTATATTAAACCTATTTTCTCTGGCAACACCATTTCACAGTGCACTTCTTGGGAAATCAGCTATTTATGCAGTAGTGCCTCGATTTCCAATATGGAAATGCATGATGGAAGATGTCAGAAGCAGCTAGACAACACCTGAATAATTGTAGCACTTTCCACAAGGAAAAGATTCTGGAAATCTGTACTGAAATAAAGAGTATGTTAAAAGCACCAAGGAAAATAAAAAGAAATTTATTACCTCCCTGATTCTCTGATGCTCTCTACTTGATCTGTACAGAACCTAACATTTAAGCCATCAGACTGACTTTTACAGAAGATATTTGAAGCTGGAAATTCATGTAATCTGGGATCTTTCTCTAACTCAAGCTTGCTGACTTGATTTTTTTAAACAACCTTTTATCCCCATTTAAACACATCTGCATATAGAAGAACAGACCAGTAGCAGTTCTTAGTTCTTGCATACGGATGGTTACATTAGAGCAGTGGGAATCTTTTGAACACTGAGACCCAAAGGTGACAGACTATGTTTTGCTTTAAAAGCCCTCAGGGATTCTGTGACCCTGAAGATCTGGTCTAGAATAGAAGGAAGACACTGTTGCAGATCTGAGTGAGTTTTATCCAGAGCTCAAATAGGAGAATATTCCAAATAAAACAAACAAAAAAACCTCCCTTCCCAGCTATTGTGCCTATTATTAACAGGCCTTCAGAAACCAAAAGGACAGAACAGAAAAGAGCCTGGAAGCATGCTAAAACATTAGGAGGTACCTTTGAGAGGCTTTGATTTTGATTTTGTTAAATGATTATCTTGAAATGAGAAAGTACGGGACTTTAACTGCCTGATCACGGCAAGTATTTCCAAGTCTCAGAATCTTAGTATTTTTCTTCAAAAAGATATTGGATTTTGTCAATTCAAAATGTTTTGAATTTGTCAAGGTATAAAATCATCACACCTGTTTAAAACTTCATAAATTCAAACAGATAGCAATCATATCTGCACTGATTGCTGAGCATATAATCTTCTTCCTCAGCAGCATTCAAGAATCAAAACCACATGCCACAGGCTACAATTCTGTCATCTCTCATAAAAATAAGGAAGACCGTGAGTGTTTAGGGAGATCTTAAGGGAAAAAAATACTGCATGTTTCACAGTTCTGGGAATATGTGACAAGCAGAAAGTTCTGATGCCTTACCCTGTGGCTGAAGCAGATTTACAACCAGTGGAGCTTCAATTTGCTTCCAAATGAATAGGGTTAATAAGTTCCTGATGCAACAGAAATCATCTACTCCCATATCGGAATATTTGTAAAAAATGCATTCATTTGACTGTTACATTCTCTCACATGCAAGGAAAAAACAAAACCTCAGGAGAGGAGAATATTCTGAGAGTTTCAGCATGCTGTACTGTGTCTTCACGGTTCCATCAGGCAAAGGACCAGAGCTATTGTCACGGAGACAGCCGGGACTTTGGCCCTTAGAACAAGTAGATGATCCTTGTGCTGCGCAGTTGTCTCAATGTGGGCACAGCTCAACTTCAGAGACAGTGATAAGCTGGGGCCAGGAACTGGGAGCACTTGGCTTGGCTCTTTTTTTGCTTTGCTCTGCCCTTAGTTATTTTATTTCACTCTACTTCTGCAAGCTTAAAGAACCAGCCAGCCTTATGCGACAGGTTACTGTATGTAAAAAGAGGATGTTGTCTTTCTCGTGTTTTCTTCACAAATGAGGCTTCAAATAGTCTATGACAAAGAATGGTTAGGAAATACACAGCTTTTTGGAATTTTACATTTTAAAAAGTGTATATATCATGTATCTGTTACAGTTTCTTAGCAAACTGGAAGAGTACTTACTGTCAATCCTTGCTCTCCTGGTTTACCTGGTTCACCCTTAAAATAATAAAAAAAAAAAAAGTGAAGACTTTCAGTAGCATGTCTTGAATTCAGTTTTCTACCTAATAATAACGTATCTTAAAAATTCCATTCTTAAACAGGTTTGACAGCTGACTGCATATTAAATATATTACATTTTTTGCTTTTTAGAGTAGTAGGCTAAATCTCAGACATTTTAAGAGGCAAAGTACTATTTCAGAATCATGTAATGCTGTATTTCTCGAGGCAATGGCTAAGTATTGGTGTCCTGACTCTGTACCTTGGTTCCAAACACAATATTCCATTCCAGTCAGTGGTGCTAAAGGACACGAAGAAAGGTTATTTTCACATGTGCACTGAAACCCACTGTTTACATGTTCCAATGTTACTGCTCTGTGTCATCACTTCAATCAGCAGGCATAACTTACTGTTGCAAATTATCATGTTCCAGAAACCCACGAATATTGATATTTTGAAGCCATACATAAACTCAGAATCTATTCTCCCCTTTCTTCTCATATGAACACACACAACTATCTGTAGAGGCAGTAAAACATATCAGTCGTACAATACGGGCTAAAATACCCATCGTATCATTTTGGTGATCTAGTTTATAGATCACTCCCTTGTAAACCAGAGAGAGCATAGGGCAGTCCATGTGCTGTTGTATCAGGACAGCTGCAGGATCTTATTCAGCAGCTTTGTCATAGAAGAAAACCTGCTGAAAAACTGATGAGAACTGTTCTGACGTCGTCATTCTTGGCAACCAAAAAGAATCAGAGCTGCCTCTCTGGGTATGTGCATTGCATTCAGAAGTGAACACGCAGCATCTGCAAACACATCAAGATACCCAGGAGAGAGAAACCACACAGGCACAGGTTTCTGACAGCTAAATATCCAAGCTTAGATTTTTTCAGGTCATGCTGAAATCTTCCTAACTTACGTTATGTATACGGCAATCACACAGCCTGAAGAGAGCATCAAGATATCCCCGTAAATTTTGGGAAATAATGGTGAAATAATTTCAAGAGTTTATATCATATTTTATTGTCTTATTACCAACCTCGTTCTCCTTTCACTTCTTTTTGGAGGTGTTAAAGTTTCAAAATCTTTATGCTAGTGTCTGTGTGATACCAAGGCACCTATTCTAGGTATTGCTCTGTAGGAAGGCAAGTATTTTCTGATTAAAACAGGTTCTTCTGTTGACATCCAAAGAAAAGCTTAACAGAAGGCTGCACAACCCTTTCGTACACCCCTACTCTTCCTTGGTGCTCTCTCTGCTGGCAATGGGCCTAAACAGCCTTACACTAACATTTCTACCTCCTCAGCTCTAAAGATTTCCTGCCTGAGAAAACAACACATTCTCATCTCCTCTAGAAGCTCGAAGTATGTGCAACAGGATGCACACTTCTGGGACACAAGGTGGTGATGACACAGATGGAGATGTGTGGGCATAGATGAAAACGTGTGGGCTCACAGGCTGCTCCTCAACCCTGCTACACCACGGAAGAGAAGTAATGGTGGCTGCTGGAGTTGCTCCTTCTACCTTGCTGTGTTGGCTGCCTGACTTTCTCAGAATACACAGCAAGTGTATGGGTATGGGGGGAACATCATCTTGTAACTCAGGTGATTGTAAAGCTCCTTGCTTGAGAAGGACAGGCTGGAAGAGAAGCCCCTGCTTTGCCTAGTGCTGCAAAAGAGGAAATTTCCACCTTCTACTGGAGGTTGGCCACTGTAAGGACACCCTCCTATAGCTGAGTGAGGCTGCAACATTCCTACTCAACACAGTGTGGCTATTGTCTTGTTGTTCAACTCTTTAGCTCAAAGGTCCATGCAAGTCTTTTAAAAATACAGTGCTGCCACTACCTTTCAGCTAAGTTTTCCTTTACAGCTCTCCTGCTTGACTGTCTATCACATAGCTATGGAGGAACAAGGTTTTTGAGGACCAGCAGCATTACCCTGAGGGTACCGGACAGTAGCAAGGAGCAGGATAGTAACAACAGTCAGCAATCTGGATGGCTTCTATCTGAGTGCTTGTTTGTATCTGATTCTAAAGCAGTATTATGAACTGATTTTCCATAATGCTATAGGGCTTAAGATAGCCACAGCTTAAAAAACTATAAAAAGAAACTCTCCCTTGCCATCTAAAGTCAAAATCTCTACAGAACTATTATAAAATGGAATGACCTCATTGCATAAAATGCATTACTTTCCTGTTATGAGAAACACTAATGTTCCCTTTGCGAAAAAGCACAAAATGCCAAGCAGCACACAGTCATGTCATAATCAGCAACACCAGCTGATTCTGCTAGCCTCTTGTATGACAACTACAAAAATGGTATCACTGCAGTCAGAAATGGGTTCTGGTTTCAGTCTTACCCTCACTACATCACACTAGAAGCAACTCTGCTGACCACAATCAATTTTACCACGTTAAAGGAAGACAAGGGAGGCCCAGACGAGACCCAAAGTCTGATGTGCTGCAGGACTAACAAGAGATGAGTAGGTGGTCAAAGTAAAGCATCACAATGGAAGCAACAGATTTTTAACGTCATTTCATAACTTTGAGCTAGAACTTACAAGGGCAATGGTGGTAAAGAACAAAACAAAACAACGGTAGCAGCAGCAACCCTAGAGTACTGCAGGTCTTAATTGGCAAGCCTTGCTGGATTTTCACAGGAGATTTCAGCAGAGCCTTACTATTATCATCATGTTATATTATATTTGTACAGTTAACACAATTTCAGATGAGGCAACCTGAACAGGGACAGAACAGGAGTGTAAGTATTTTCTTTCTTGGTTTTACCTAAAAAGGTCCTGCAGGGATATTTTATGCCTTCCTGTCCTGGCCCCATGTAATGAGCTATACTTTTGCTTAAAAGACCCTGTTTCTGTTTCCAGTGCTGATTCTCTTTTTGCTAGTCCCTATGTGTCCTCTCGGCCGTGATCTTTACTTATCATGGTGGGGTGGGGTGTGTGCACGTGCGTGCATCTGTACATGTAGCATGTCAGATGTCACGTCTCCTTCGTGTCTGTGATTGTGATTCCACACTGATAACACAGTGACATTCATGATGAAAAGAGAGGTACTTCTTTCAAAAAAATGAAAATTAAGGAGATTACAAAACAGAAAATGAAAACCCTACTTTTTCTTGCTTAAAAAAAAAGAAGACATGTTTATGCATCTGTTTCAAAAGTGTTTAATCATCAGGTCATGAAGTGCCAAAGGCAGTGGGTCTGATCCTGTGCTAAACAAACAACATACTGGGTTCTACTGGTTGTTCTAACGGAATACAGGGGATGAGCCAAAGAAAATGGTACTGCTCTACTTGTGTAAAGAAGGCAGAATTTGACTCCAAACTTCGTCATACTTTGGGCAACATTTAGCAGTTTATTACATTAATTTCATGATTTTTGAGGCTAAATCATTAGGTAGCGAGAAGTCAAGCCCATTCATGCTACAACGTCTCAAATTCAACTTTATCTTGAAGTCTGAGTAGAAACATTTACTACTTGTGGAGAGGGGCTCATCAATGAGCCACTGAGAAACCTTAGAATGCGTGGGGAAATTGTCAGGGTGGGAGGCAAGGAACCTAGGTGTTACTCTTGGCTGTGTTATGAACTTGCTCTATTTGTCTGGGACTTCAGGTACACCATGAAATCTGCTTGTGGTTCAGCTTCTGCATGTCTTACTTGCCAATTTCACCTCAGAAAACATCTTTGAAACTGAGCTGGCATACACTTGAGAGGAATTTGGACACCATGACAGCAACAGACTAACTCACCGGTATTCCAGGCATCCCGCGAGGACCATCTTTGCCAGTATCTCCTGGGGGACCTCTGGGTCCTGGTGGCCCTGGAGGCCCAGGGGGTCCAGCTTGTCCTTGGTCCCCCTAAACCAACAAAAAACTCATCACAAGTTTGCTTTAGAGACATTAACCACACAAAAAGACATTGATTTACCCAGAAAGAGCACCTGACAGGCTGGAAGAAGGTGCCATGAGCTGGACAGTGGCTTCTTCACTGCTTATGGCAGAGACTGCACTTTGCCTTGAAGACTGGGGATGGTAATGTCCAGTGCAATCAGCCACCGAGCAGAGGGTTCAAATTCTAAACTGCTTGTCCTACCACAGGACATATGCCAAAATTTGGGGTAGCCTCGCGATATTTTACTCATCTAGTTCTCCAGAGCAAGTAACCGTTTTCAGTAAACAGCTGTTTGCTTCAATATTGGCATAGACATGACAAAACTGAGGTAAAAAAGAAAAGTGAGAACATACAGTTTGCATGGCAATTTTCCAAGCCATCAGTGATGCATGGATAGCTCTCAAAAATGAGCATGGAAAATAACTGCTTTCCCACAAAGTTGTACGTAATTTTTCATCTGTTTTGGGGAGCTGTTTTATAGTGAGAGTCAGCTAACTCTCTTAATGATTTTTACCTATTAATTTTTAAAAGCCAATTTTCAAGAGCTGCCAAAACATATTACCTTCCCCTTTAAAAAAAAGACACCAAAAAATGGTGCTCAAGTTGTTGAATTCCCAGCATACCACTGCAAACCGCTAAAAAAAGCTGACTGCACCTTAAATATGGGTCATTTAGCAAAGCTACCCATAACCTTTTAATTGTTAATACCATTAACAGTTGCTTTATTCCAAAACATTTTCAAATGAACAACCTGCTATAAGAAGGCATCTGACAAAAAGGTACAGCAAAGAGTAAATTGAATGCAAAGAAGAACCAGACTCCAGTGAGATGAAGCACTACCTTAATGAGGCGGCGTTTAATGAGCTGCTGATCAGCAGAGAGAAACCCATGATTGATTTTAGGAAACACCATCTGATCAGGCAGGTGAGGTCAAAGGTTGAAGATCAGAGATGAGAGAATTGAAGAATAGACATCAGAAGGCCCGAGAAAGAAATAAAGACATATTCATTAGATTTGTAATAGCTAAAATAATATAAACCGGTGCTTCTGCCTGACAGAAACTGTGCATTTTCTTTTGCAGAAATTTACCTCTAATGTACAGCACATACTGCTTCATGAGTTAATCATACACAATGAGTTAACTGCGTACTTTCTTCTCCTCAGATTTACTGTGAGAATTCTTCACGTGTACTAATTTTTTTTTCATTACCAGGGCTCTAAAATTCAGTATTTTTATACGTTGTTCTTTCAGCAAAGCTTCTAGAGACAAAGCACCAGTTCAACTTTCAGTCAGATTTTCTAACCAGCATATTGTGCCATGAAGAATGGTCTCATTTTAATAAGGACTGGAGTTCCAGCTTGACCAGATTGCTTCAATCCTTCCTGCTTAATTTGCAAATGCGCTTTGAGAAAATCTGTATGTACGGATTAAACCTCTGACAGCTAACACAAATAGCTGACTCTACATATAACCAGTATAGAGTTCACTGACATTTTCCACACTCCTGTATGCCTCAGGGAAGCACAACTACAGAAAAATCTCATCTGAAAATAAAATACTGACCAAGATCACGGGGAATGTGGGTGTTTCCGGGGCTAATGCTATGCACGGTTATAGCTTTGATTCCAGGCTCTGCAGCAGAAGTACTTATGCCAATGCAAAGGCCGTGAGGGTTGACTTAGGCCCACCACAAGGATTCATCGGCATTCCACGGTATAAACAATTTTTCATGTGCACTTTTATGCTGATACAGAGAGACCTGACTGAACGGGTACATTTCAGCCACAAACCTTGACGGTGAGGATCTGATTACTGTGCAGAGCAGCGACTGTGGGGAAGCCTGGCAGACCCTAGGGACACAGCATAACATGGTACCAAAACAGCACAACACGAACGTCACAGAGACAATTTACTGACAGACAAACAGAACAAACACTATGTTTAGTATACCCTACGTTGCCTGCCGACAGGAAACAGCCTCTCTGTCATATGGGAAACAGAGTTAGGTTTGCACTACATTGTAGATGCAGGTTGTTACATTACAACAAGAATATCAAGAGATTTTAGAAGGAGCACTCCCACAGCAGTGACTTTCCTTAAAATTACAATAAATAGTTATGAACTTTTGACAGTTCTTAGACTATCAGTCAGTAGATAAGCTGCCATTTTCAATTAAAATGTGCTACAGCACTTCAAGAGAGCTATGTAGAAAGCTTTTACTCTGAATTGCTGCAGAACTTGACAGCAGTGAGCATGGATTTTGAAGCACTTTGCTTAATTAGCATCCTGCTCCTCAAATTCTGTTTAACATATGACATTCAGCACACACACTGGTATACATACACAATTATAAACACTGAACAGCAATCTAAAGCTAGATCTTGGGTAGTCCAGAATGGCCAAAGTCAATGTTTCCAAGACATTTTCATATCCAGGGCAAAACTTCTCCCCTTAAGCGCTGTATGGTTTCTCATATCCTACTCTACCAACCTGTGTGGAACTTGTACTGTACTGGTATAAAAAAGAAGAGTGTGGTAATCACAGTCTGCTGTGACAACACAAGGGGTGAAATTTGCTCTCAGTTCAACACCTTTCTTGTGCTGCCTTGTAGGGTGTGAATTAGACCTTCTGATAAAGCTGAAACTGTATACAGCTGAGTGGTGAATTCCTAACGAAAGAAATCCCCAAGTCCTCTCCTTGCCTTTAGCATAGCACACTGAAGCAGAGGCCTGTTCAATGGCTGAGACACACCAGGCTGAGGAACACAGAATAAAATATAGTCTGGTAACTCTAAGCTCCCTACATGCATGCATGCCACATCTACGAGGTGGAGCTGGTGGCACAGCACCTCTGCAAGGCCTGGAGTGTACGGCTGCAAGGTTGCAGCTTGGCACCTCTGAAAGGAAAGGCTGCGACTGGCTCTGGCTGCCAGACAAGGTGGCTTCCTAGAAGTCCTGCATAAAGAGAGGGAAGACCTCATGGCGGCCTACAGCTTCCTCACGAGGGGGAGTGAAGGGGCAGGCGCTGATCTCCTCCCTCTGGTGAACAGCAATAGAACCTCAGGGAACAGCATGAAGCTGCAACAGGGGAGGTTTATGTTGGAGATCAGGAAAAGGTTCTTCATGGAGAGGGTGGTTGGACCCTGGAACAGGCTCCCCAGGGAAGTGGTCACCGCACCGAGCTTGATTGAGTTCAAGAAGCATCTGGACAATGCTCTCAGTCATCTGCTCTGATTGGGCTGGTCCTGTGTGGAGCCAGGAGTTGGACTCAATGATCCTTATGGGTCCCTTCCAACCCGGGATGTTCTATGATTCTATGAAGGCTCTGCTGGGGCAACCCACATTGCCACAGTGCACGAGCTCTTTGCAGCCCAGCTGGCGTGGTGGGAAGCACCAACAGGCAGCGGCAGCCTGACAGGTCTCTGGGCTGCAGCAGATTCTTTTAACGTGGCAAATACTTGCTCTACTCATCATGCAGTCACATCAGAGATCCTCTGGATCACAGGGACCGCACTGGTCTTTACAAAAAAAAAAAAGGCAGCGTAACTTTCTGATGCACACGTGTCCTTCACTAGCACCTTTGAGTTGCAATCAGTAGCTTTATTCCTGGTATACACCCGTGAGAGGAGGAAGCCGAGACCCTGTAGGTGGATCCCATATAGCCAGCGGCAGTTTTACCAGCCTTCCCACTTTGTTCTGAGGAACTGTGGTGTGGCTAACTGCATTGCTCAGTGACCTGAAATCTCTTTAGAAACAAATAAAAAGAAAACAAAGCCAAAAAAGGCTAAAACGCCAAACATTTAAAGTAACTCACTCCTGATAAACTGCTAAGACTGGAATGATACCTCATTTAGAGAGCAGATGTATCAAATTTGCATTTATCTTATTATGGAATACAAGTTAAAGAAGTTATTAGATGGTAATGTGCCAGAATCTTTACATCTGTGACTCATTAGCCCTGCTGTGCACATGGTCCGTTCCTCTTCTAGATAAAACTACAATACCCATGTAATGGAAATGAGTACAAACTAGAAACCTACAAAAAAAGAACTAAAATCTGAGTAGCAAGCAATAAACTTTAAATCTCATTTATTAAAAAAAAAAAGGGATAAACAGAAAATCTTTTAAAAACTTAATTTTTAGTCATCAGCCTTTAGGATTATAGCACAATATTTTCCCATTACCTCTAAAAGTAGCATATTTGTAATTTGACATTTTAAAAAGTGGAACCTCAAAAGTCATATTAGGTTTGATTCATTTAATCTTGAACATGAAGCAGAGCTGAGAATTAATTAAGAAAGCATTTTAATCAGAATATATACAGGTCTGCCATGAAATACTCTTTTTTTTCTTGAGAAGAAATGAAAGAATTTTGAAAGTTTTGTATGTCTCCACACAAAAACATTTACAGAGAGCACTTCACAGCCCAGCTTCAGCATTCTCACTCCTTCCCAACACCACACAGACAAGTTCAAGAGTAGCTATCAGTACTGAAGTGTTCTGCCAATATAAACAACACATAAGAAAAGGGGATGACCCCATTCTTCCATTGGCAATTTATTAACTTCTTTCAGCTTGTTCCCAAGTAGGACAAAGCTTTCCTTCCTTTGCCCAAAGCAGGCATAATCTCAGACCTAATGGTCAGAGACATGCGAAGCCAGCTTGGACTTGGATCATCTCCCCGTATGTAACACGCATATTTGGAGAGAGCCAGAAACACAGGAATACTAAATGGAACCCAGCAAAGAAAGTATAATGGGTGCATAGTTTTTGCATGCGTGGGAGGCTTTAGAAGGCATTGCATCTTCTGGCATCCATGAAAGATAATGTTGGCACACAATGAGCTTCTAAAAAGGCATAAAAAGAGCTATCCTTCCCACAAAATGAGTTCTCTTCCTTTCCTGTCACTCTGCTATAAATATAGCCACAAATATCCCCTAGATCTGTTTTATTTTTTCTCTATCTAAAACTGTTCTCAACGATGGATTGAAAGTTACTCAATTTTCTCTTTATTTGGTTTGATTCTTGAGCAGCACATAGGAAGGGCTCTTGTTCTACACCCCGGGAGGCCCTCACAAAATACAAAACACTACAGTGACCAACAGCGACCACTAGCCCACTAAATTCCTCTGCTGACAGCCACTCAGGCTCACCCTGAAATGCTAGCTGGCTACAATTTCTAAATTAGCACATTTGTTGCATGCCTCACTGCAATTTTTGCCCAAATGCCAAGCAAAACATGATGCTTAGTGGAGGCTAAGAGGCATGTGACCACACAATGTGGCGTCCTGCTTACCTGCCTGGAAATGTAGATAAAGCCTACTCAGACACATACAATGGCTATTGAGAAAACCGAAGGATGACAGAGCATATCATTCCCTCTGTCTGATTTTTTACTTATATGAACTAGTTCTCCTGTTACATCTGTCACAGCCTTCAAACATGTAATTCCCACTATCAGTCCTAGCGTTTTCACAGTATATTCAGCTTTATGCATTGGTCTACGTGTGGTCAGTATTATAAGGTCATCATAACCTTGTCGTATGGCAAGTATAATAACTCTAAGCAACAGCATTGCTGGTTTTACACTATGCTGTGTACCCCCCTTTTTGACTATTGCATTTGCCTAGTACAGTAAATGTCACAGTCCTCCTTAGGATTTTCCTTCTGACCTGCCAATAAACCGAAGCTGCACAAGGTTACATGTGCCTGTGAAGACATGGTAAATGAGACAGGAATTACCACCTGCTGTTCACTTGCACTTCCTAAGGTTACAGCCAGCTGCTGCTATTTCACATCGAATCACACAGGCTTCAGGCCAGAGTGATCCTGACACTCTTTATGGCTGCTTTACCTCCCCCCAGCACCACCTCCAGTTCTAATTAAGCCCTCAGACAGAGTGCCAGTCCTGCAGCTAATTATTGTACCTGCCCTGGGGAATACAGCGTTCGGTATCACCCTGTACAGTGTCGTGGACTCTCAGCAGGAGCTCTTTTATGTAATCTCTTTTATCATAACTGCTGCTTTCTCCATCAGCAAATCTGCGAACTAAAACAGTGCACCACAACATGACAAGGATCCAGGAATTTCTCTTCACTTAGGCAATCGGTCGGCAAAGAGTTTTAATTTGGATATGTTATATAATGATTCAGACTTTGTATTAGAATAATAAAAATGTAATGTTTAAGAGCTAGCACAAAGAGATCACTATAAAAGTGTTATTTTCCATAATGACCTCTGTATTTTCACAGTGAAGTCTGCCTGACACTGCACTCAAAATGAACAAAACTGGAAAAAGCCAGCACTTCTCTATTTTGGACCTAGTATTACAGGAACTTTCAGTGAAGCAAATCTCTCTTCCACACCACCCAGCTATGAGTTCTGATGAGTGATCACCACCTGACCTACACAAAATATCCTTCCTGGAGACAAACCTACTACTCTCACTGAAACTGGTGATAGGCATCCAGTTAACTTCAAGATGGGTTGGTCCTCCCCAGAACCAAGTTGGTTTTCACTTCAAAAATCTCGTCTCCTGGCTTATGTTTTCTCTTAAAATTTTATACCCATTGCAGTCATGCAACGCAGGTAAGTGGTTCAAGTCAATTCAGCAATATTTACTAGGAGTGGATGAAATATTTTTGAAGAGTTGTATTCGATCAAATTGGTCTAACTCAAGTGTTCAGTATTGCAGCACTTTTGCATGACAGCTGCAGTTTGAGATAAAATGACAACACGATGTTTTCTCAGCCACAGGGCAGGGCTGTAGAAAAAGGAACAGGATGCACAGAGACTTCCTTCCTCGCCATTCCTCTGGCATTACTAAAAAGGGGCAAGATGCAAACCAACTGGTGGTGAATGAAGACACGCACTGCCTAGGTCTTAAGACAGGAACGACAACATCCTCGTCTTGGGAACAGGTATGTGGCACTCTCTCTAGAGTGTCACACACAGCTGTTCTGCATTCCCCAGGGGAACCTCAGGCGCTGAACATCAAAGGCATAGCTTGGCCCTGGAGAGTCATCCACGGCCAAAAGGACACTCTGTGAACTCTGAAAGGAGGCACATGTCAAGTCTGAATGTCCCATTGCTTCAAAGTTGGCAGCCAGTACAATCTGAGTTCTTTCCTAACCTCTTCTAGTTACAGAGCTCCAAGTTACTGTGCTCCAATTTGTTACCCCAGTTTCAGCTTAATGGAAAACAGGGGAGCCACAACAGCCTCACACTACCGGAGCAAAAAAAAAATTAGTTCCAGGAATGGTGTAGGTAAATACTCTTGTTGCCTTCTGACAGATAAGGAAACAAAGTCTCAGAAGTTAAATTAACTGCTTACAGACAAATTGGCATTAAACCAGATGTCCGGCAGTTTTCTCAGTGATGCTGCTTCGGTGAAAGTTATGTTAACAGAAGGAATCGTGAACTTTTTTTTAGCGTTCTTATTGTGGTACACCAAGAGTACATTTTGAAACGATGGCTAGATCTAGATTATAACTTGAACTGTAATTTACTTTGCACAGGACAATTAATATCAGAAGAAACAACTATATTGGTACTCGTACTGGTAAAGTAGGAATTTAAAGCAGTACTGTGTTTGTACTGTATGTTGGAAGTGATGCATAGTAAACCAGAAAATACACTTTTATATTCGTATAAGAATATCACTTAAGCAAATACCATCGCTATATCACCACCTCTGCTGCAACTTTTGACAGTATACTTATACAAATGAAACCAGAGGGTACTTATTCAGAAAAGAAAAAGCTGGGGACAATGCTAATTTATGCTAATGAAAGCTACACAGTTCTTCTATTAAGGCAGATAAAATTCATGAGCAGTATTTACAAAAGAAATTAGGAGAAACTTTAGCACGATGTAACCAAACATCAAGGACAGTCCTGGAAGAAATTCACAGAACATGTTTAAGTTATGTAAAATTATATTTAATTAACATAACATTCTGACTATAATACTATACATTTTTGCTTTTACAAGATATTGAATGAGGATAAAAATTAGCAGCATGCACTGGTTGGGAACAAAGCTTCCTATTAGATCACTGATTTACAGGCATTTGCTACAGTTAGCAATGCCTCTAAAAAAGTGGAGTCTCATTTTTAGTGAAGGCAAAAAATCAGATTAATTTATATACTACTATCTGTTTTGTGAAGCAAACCTGTTCCTTTCTAAAAAAAAACATGCCGGCCTTCGAATGAAGCATAGTACAAACTAAGATGGCTTTCAAAGAGGATAAGTTAATGATCATGGTTTAATCATCACTCAATAACTAGTATTTTCTGATTTATGAATGAGGCACTGATTCTAATGACATGAATATAGGTTTTCCATTTATTGTCAGTAGAAGCAGGAAAAGGCTCAAAATATTTATTGTAAGTTCCTTAGAACCATGTTACCTTACAGTAACACACAAATAATAGATAATTTTAAATAGCATGCCAGCACAGAAGAGTAGAACCTTCAGAATTTCCATCATAAAATAAAGATTTCTCTGTAGTGGGCAGCAAATAAGTAGCAAATGTATTAAAAGTAAACAAGACAGGGGAAAGGGTATAATAGAAAAGAACATCATATCACTACCCTAACCTGTTTTAACAGTACACAAGGAATCCTTTGAATTGTCAAGTCAATAAAGGTTACCACAATAAAATAAACTTCTGAGTACCTCTCTTTTCTAGAACTTAATCTCTTCTGCTGAAGATATTTTAGAGATATTATCAGTTCTGTGCAGACCCAGCTGCTAGGAAAATTTACTTAAACATACCAAAAGGAGAAAATAATTTGATGGAAATACTTAACTATGGCTTCTGAGTGGTTTCTCATTGTACCTACACCAAAACCAATTTAAAGGCAGCTGCTTGCTGATGATTTCTAGACCTGATAAGCAAGGAATCTCTCATGTATCTGAACTAAAGGACAGAAGATATTTATTATGTCATTTACAGAAGGATGAGAACAGACTGATTAGGACAGTACTAGCTGTTCCATTCCCAGACATTCACCTCTGACAATCTGTTTCCATTAATCGGGGTACAGTCTTTACACGGACAATATATCCTTTGCAATCCTACCATTATGAAATCTTCAAAGGCTTTTTAAAACTGAGGTAGAGCTGAGCAACTGGAACTGAGCAGTGGGCTGACATCAGCATTTATTCTAATAGCCCACAGGCTAAACCCCATAATTTTTAATTTTGTCATGGCACAGTACAGTAATGCAAATCTCCATGGACATGTCATGAAGCCATATCCTCTTCAAAAAGAAAAGCATCCAGAAGATTTATTAACGTTACTGTTTCTTACACTGGTATTGTGGAAAGCTGGTTCTGCATTTGACCTAAATGTTTAGTGTACCAGAACTTTAGAGTAGCAAGTAGAGATCCGATATAAAAATATATACAGAGATCAAAAAAGCATTTCTTCTAATAAGATCAAGACTTTTAAATGCATCCACCACTACCTTATCTGTGGTCTCATGTGACCAAAAGCTATTAGTGGATAATAGGTGGTGGAGGGACGGTTGGACTGGATGATCCTTGAGGTCTCTTCCAACCTTTATGATTCTATGATTCTATATTAACCTGCTACTCAAACTCACACTCAGGCCATGAATTTTGACATCACTCGCACTACTGGAATGTTGGTTTGGCTCACATTTTCTATGGGCAGTATGGACATAAGTAGATTAAGCTACATGGCATGCTGAACTACAGCCCCTTATGCCATCTCTGTATGATGATGACAACTCATCAACAGATTACTTCTGAATACTTAAGAAAACCCCTCAGATTCTTTAAAAAAAAAAGACAAAAAATATCGGACCCATTATTCTACAAATACAAGTGCCTGACATCTGGGTGGCATTTGCAGGGTCTGGTTCCTACTAGTGTCCTAATTTATTGAAGAAAACCTGAACTTCAAAGCAATACAGTATATACGCAGCATGTCGAGTGACTAAGACGTTTCAAAACAACTGATTACTGTTTTTACAGTTTTCAAATTATTTCAGAAAGAAGGATCTCTCAGAAATCTCAAGGCCCAAGGTGAAAACTTGGCTGGGGACAGAAAGTAACATTTTCTTGTTTCACAAATATTTTTCTTTTCAGCAGGATTTTAAAAGTTTAAGGTCTCATCTTGACCTGGACAGTGTTAATATTTTCTTTTGGTTTCTTTTACTAATGAAAATGCCTGGAGTAAAAAAAAAAAAAAGCAGGTTTTATAACTAATAAGGATAATTTTGAAATTTCAATCATAAAACTACTTGCTAAGCTAAAGGCTAGTTTCGCACCAATGTGTAAAAATATAAAAAACAAAGAAACTTTAGGCTCCTTCTCTGTAAAAGATGAATTAGTTTTAAAATGTCCATCATGTTTTAGATATTATATCCACTCTGTCTGCAAACTGTCAAATCCAAATGTTGATGTCATCCCACAGTCACATTCAGGCACAATATTTCTCTAAAATAATACGGTACAGTATTATCTCCAAACCCATTTATTTACATAAGCAGTGATGGAAAACTATGTGCAAAGGTAACCGACCAGGTTTAAATGGGTTTAGTGTCATTTGGTGCATGACTGGCTTACACATATAATTTTCATTAATTATATTGTAAATCCCCTGGCACAGCAAGTTGAGCAGATTCACCCTGAAGACAGTCATCAGAAGAGATAACTGCTGTACCATGAAACATAAAATAGTCAGGGGCTTCATAGTACTTATTGCTTGTGAAATACACAAGGCAAAAAAGGAGAAGCTGCTGTCGAACACATTCAAACCTACTTCAAAAAAGATAAAGGGAAAACCAACAAGACTGGGCAAATTACCTAAGTTGTACCCATATACTTCAAAAAGAGGTACATTACTACAGTATGCAATGACTAGACAACCAGTGAAGGTTCAGCTAGCCCACAAGGTGCTATTCACCACCTCTTCCTCTCTACTGCTGACCTTATTCAATTCCTTTCTACATTCACATCTACAATTCAAACTCAATTGCCAGCTGCTGCTGCAGATATAACTTTGTGATGTCCTTAAACATGAACTCCTTAGGTTGGACAGTTTTTGCTTTTTAGCTGTACTTGATTTACCAAAACCATAAAGCAGCCTTTGCTGTGATTTGTATGGTCCGGTGAGGACTCCGCTGCCCTCCAGTATAGGGGGTATGTCTTGGCAGTGGGACACAACAGTCTCTGTGTAGCAGATGTTCCACTGCAGTCTTTGCAGGTGTTCTGCCTACAAGGTAACACTGAACCAGCTTGCATCTTCTTACTGTGTATCACCAATACTTCTGGCCCACAGACTGAAAGCTCCACACACTAGAATTCTTTTCTAGTTCTTACATCTCTCCAACATTTTGCCAAGGTTTCTGGACCACTGGATGCTCTGGAACCTTTGCTTTCCCTCCAAAACTGTCCTCTGCTCTCCCATTTTATGCCACCATGAGAAAAAAACAGCACTATCATTCCCTTGTGTTGATATCACTTCATTTGTTTTTCTGTGTTCAGATCTCTCCCCACAAACTTCTCCAACACTCATAATTCCAGATTCTCATGCTCAGGTATTTAACTCTTTATAACATTGCTCTTCAATATTTATTTATTGCTGCATCCCTCTCTGATACCTCTGTCAAATTTGCTCTCCTGTTCTGAACTGAACATCAGTTCTTCTGACCGTAAAGTCACTTAGCGGAAGCACCTACGCGCAGACCTCTGGCTTACACGTTCTGAATGGAGCAACCTCTCCTAAGCCACAGGCACTGCTCCACTCTCCTCCTCTGCCCTCTCTCTCCTCACGTTCCCCATGAGGTTCTGTAGCACAGAACCAGCCAAAATGTACAGCCTACCGTGGCTTCTGAGAGATATTAAATATACTTAGAAGTTAAAAGAAAATTTTTACATTGTTCAGAACCTTCAGTCTATGTATTAGCCTAAAAAAAACATGTTCCCCATATTGTTACTCTCTACTTCCTTTTTATTTTGTTAAATAGTTTTCCAATTCCTCTTTTTGAGTTTCAACTGAAATAAAATTTAGTTTTTCACTAATAGGCCTCTGTCTTTATATTGTGCCATCATATCACCAAGCATAACGGAACACCCTGTAGGTAATTAACACTGGTAGCACCAACACCAAATTCTGCTATAAAAGCATGTTGTGACTTTAGACATTCTTATTGACTGCAAAAATTAAAATTAAATTAAATACTATGAAACAAAATAGTAGAATAAAATAAGATTGCAAATTCAAAACATTGAACATAGTTGACAGAAAAAAAAATAATCCATAGAACATGCTGTTACTGAAAAATTTATAAATCTGTAACCAAGGAGAGTCACTCCATCGTCAGAACAAGGTAACCAAATATTTTCTAATGAAGCACAGATGTAAAGAAGAATGATCTGGCACAGCTGATCTTTCATCCCTGTATTCCTCTATTTGTCTGTTAAAATCAATATGATACTTAAAAATTATAAGAACCTTCAAGTTTTCACAACTAAACGATGTTCTGTCTAACTGTCTGGATGTATTCACGAGGTGATAATATTATTATTAAAAATATGAAATACGTACATGTCAGGAAAAAGAGCTAATACATGCATCCATGGTATTTGTTTGTAATTCATTAAATACTAGATACATTATACATGAAATCTAGAAGTACATTTATTAGAAACCCACCGGCCCTCTGCATTGTGGGAACCCATGCAAGGCGTGAAAACGTTGCTGGGGAGACTGAAAGTTTTGGTTAGGAAAGCCAGCTTTTATACAGCAGAGCAAACCCACTGCAAAACTTGCTTCCACCCATAATGGAGATTGGGTATTTTAATGCGTTACTTGCTATTGTTACTTAAACCTTCCCAGACACTACCTGGTCATGTTCAGTATTACTGTCCTGCAGACACTTACTTCAACATGCAGGGTAAATGCAGCTAATAAGCATAATTAGCTCAGACAGTGTATTTAATTTAGTTTTGCACTAAAGACTAATTGCCTACTCAGCGAAAGGGGAGTGTAACATTTTTTTTAAGATGCTTACCCGAGGGCCCTGATCACCTTGATCTCCCTGCAAAGTGGAAAGATGAGATGATAGGTTTAACACAGCATCTGTGTGCTACCCAGCTCTCTTACATAATCTGACATTGCACTGCGTCAATACAAACGGTCGCTTTAGTTCATGCTGGGAGGGCTTGCCGTTCACCTCGTAAGTGTCACCCGTACATCAACTCACCTTCTCGCCTTTTGGACCGGGAGGGCCCTGAAAGAAACAGAAGCAAAGATGAATTACTGACACTGATGAAGTCCTGGGTCGAGGCAAGAAAGAGGTCTGTGCCAACCAGCGATTTCTCTCTAACAATGTATTTCCTTATAATTTTTCACTCCAAATGCCAGAGCTAGTCCAGAGACGGCTTCTTCACTGCAATAACAATAGGCACTGTGCGGTTATTTCTAGAACACTTTGCTCACCCCATGTGTTGAATCGGACTACTTACACAAGCAAAACTATGCCTGAAATGGCAACTCCTTCAGTTAGGAGTGAGAGTTTATCTCCTATCAGATACTAAATGTTTTCTAAGACTGTAAAACTTCTCTGCAAGTGCAGCTAATAAATTCAGAGGTGTATAAATCTGCCAGGTACTTTGGCACCCTCCTTGGCTTAGATTGCCAAAGAAAAAATGGATTAGGGAATCTAAAAGAGGTGTTTTCATTCCTATCTTTGGCAATGCTGAAGTTGATGTTTAGTCTCAAGTGCACTGTTTTAGGTAAAAACAAGCTCTTTGCATAACATGATTTTGCAGAATTAATATTTATTGTTACTTACTGCCACACAAACAGTAAGGTGACAGAATCACAAAACAGTGAGGTCTTTTCCTATTCCATTTTTATTGAGCACCTTTCAGAAAGCTACCAGCAGGTTTCTAAAATGCTAGTTTTCAGGTTAGTGTCTTGTGAATAAAATTACTAGCAGTCTGCAGAGAACTGGCTGCTTACATAGTGCAGACTTTACCTCCAGCTTTCTGAAAGATGTGCAGGTGTTTCATTACAAAGAAGGACCTGAGGTACATATCAAAGCAGCTGGAAAGAGAGAAGGGGAGACACCCAAGCTAGCAGGGTCCACTGTTATGAAAGAGTGTGTATGTGTGTGCACACATGCACATAGCACAAGAAAGGTTGTCACCAGCAACATAACTAGAAATAACTGAGTGCAACCTTACACTAGTAAGAATTCACGTGGTTTACATAAATGCACATGGAAGGAAGGTCAGTCTGCTGTGTATTAAAGATATGATCAATTACATGCAAGTCTTTGAGAATCCCTACCATAGCCAATTTTCTGCTTATTTTTAAGGGCTTCAGATGCATGCCAGAGAAGAGCATCTGCTGCTGAATCTTTCAAGGAGTTAAAGCATATGTCTCTCTTTCCATAGCCTGCCATCTCTTATATCTACTGCAGAGGACATTAGAAACAAACCTACTACCTGACCTGCCCATGTGTCCTTTAGGAAGGACAGTGCTCACTGCAAGCTGAGTGGAAATCATCTGCCTAATTAACTATGACTCCTGTCCACTTCGTGTTGCCCTGCAAGAACTTGTCCTCTTTAAAAACGCATTAAACCAAATGACTTAATGAATGGATACAACCTTGACGCACCTTTAAGGTCCTTCCATCTATTTTTTTTACCCTTTATCCCTCACCGCCCCTTTCCAGTGCACACGTTCCTGTTCATACACTGGAAATTACAGGCAGCATTCTCTACTGTTAGCTACAGACTCCACATACACTTACTTGGGTGTGACATTACAGCACAGCACATTTTCAGCTGGCCCACTTTAAAACCTACACATACATGCCATCAAGCTTGCAAATTCGCAAACTCAAACCACCAGTAGCACAGTAATTGCAGACTGGAAAGGACTAAAATCACTCAGTGCTGGCTGTTACTGCCTTTTTTACACTGAACACTGAGCACAGTCGAAGGGCTGGGCTCACGTGTTCTATCTCTTTGAATTATCAAACCACTGCTGGCTCTGAATGTCTTACCGGCTGCAAACTGTAAATAACATGACCCCTATCTGCTACAGGCAGAATCCTATTTCTTGGGCTGCAGGCGTGAAATTATAGATAACATGACGTGACCAAGACTGCAGACAGATGTTGGCTTTTGGATCATACTGCAATTGTGGGGGTTGTTACTGCCTTCATCCAGATGCTCAGTGCCATTCTTACGCCCAAGGGCAGCCCTGCTTCTGATGGGTTTTGGCTCACAGCTTTTCCGAGGCGTGCCCGCCGCAGCTCTGCCAGTTGGTACAAACGAAGACCTCAGAGACTGCATCAGCCCCCTGAACTAAGCTGGCTCACTGGAGCAGAAACAAGTTGGAGCGTGCTCACACGAGAGGTTCAGCCAGCAGATCTGCAGGGTTACCAGACCATCTCCCGGGTACAACTGCTGGCAATATGCTCAGCGTCTCCACCTGACTGTCCCCTGCAGATCTGCCTCTGTTAAGGGTTCTCTGAAAGCACAATTCACACACAAACATGGTTTTTAATAAGGCTGAATCACATACTTAAATTATGTTCTGCTTTTTCTGGGCAGGGTTTTCTGAAAATTACCTGTCCACATCATAGTCAGAAATCCAGCTGTTGGCCTCTTTTCATTGCCCTCTATTGAGCAAAACTAGCAATTATGACCTCTTGGTGTTTGCTCTCCATGAGTGCCACACAGCACTGTTTCTATTAAGCCATCTTTCCAGCACACAAATTTTTCATACAAAGTATTCATCAATATCCAACAACTTTATTGTACCAGAAGTTAAAAACAGCTTTTCAAAAGGCCACAAGATTGTTTATGCTGTGAACATTCTCACAAGTCCCTGCACTTGTATTTGCAATGCTTTCGCTTTCCACCAAGTCTCGAAAAACAAACAAACAGTTGCAAACAAAAATAGCTCTTTTGCATGCTAGTAAAGAGAACCAGTGGGGTTTCATCGAAAGAAAATTAATGCAATTCTTTCATGGCTTGTTCACCCATCTCTGGCTCTTCCCCCATTGTTTCAATTGTCCTCTATTGTTTTTGCAACTTTAAAAAGAAAATTCCTACCCTCAGCCTTTGACATCTTCTTTCCATTTGTGCCGAGACATTCTCCCAAGGTTTTTACTGCAGAATTTATTAGTGTGTGTACGTTGAGTGGAGGCAGGGAGGAAGAAAAATCTGAGGGAAAGTTGGGTTTGCGGGGGTGGGGTGTGATTAGGAGACAGATTTGTTTAAAGGAGGGCAAGGTTTCTTCTGTTTAAGGGTATAGACACAAAGAACAGAGTGAGTAAAATAACACTAGCTTTGTAGGCCACAGCGTAGACATCCTGCTTTTTTCCCAGGGAGACTTCTGTGCTTTCGTTTATGAGATGGCAGAGATCAAGCCGCTAGCTGCTGCACAAATGTGAAAGCATTTTGTGTAAGTTATATGAAATGTCTGAGGTCAGAGCATTTCTGAAATAACTTTGCAGTGTTTTCACTGGAAACAGAGGCTCTTTTCTCAAAGTGTAATTATCTACTCCAGACTACTATACATTTCCAAGGAGAGTTTATGGCATGTTTCACATAAGCAAGGCCTTGTAAATCACAAACACATGCAAAATCTGCATTCATAATTAGGCAACAAATACTACTGTTTTTAAAACAAAGTCTTCTAAAGCAGACTGAAAGGCCTCCAGGCACCTGCCAGCCAAGAACAAAGCTGAAATCAGGGTAAAATCCATTCAACAGCCATGTTCAGGATTACTGGCAGGCGACCTTTTTCTGGCTATCAAAATACCATTTCCATTCTCTGATGAAATATTTACGTTATTATAAATATGTGTACAAGGAATAGAAGGGCAAGAGAACACAGTACTAGAAAACATGAGATCAACCCTCATGGTCATTCAGATGACATTCTACTTAAGGTTAACTGAGTGTGATCAGCATGATTTTTCACACAGCTGACATTTTATAATTCATTCCCTGGATTTTGTATTCTACCCTTGTGGCCATTGCTGCCTTTATAGTTTTACAACAGTTACATCCAGAGGACCTCTTAGAAAGCCAGTATTTGATTTATATTGGTTTCACAGACATGCAAAATTATCTGAATTATCTTATTGTCATATTCTCTCCATATTCCTATTGCTACAGATCTACCTTTAACCACAATGCAGGCAGTTCTACCATGACTTTACCAAAAAGGCTCCAAGCATTGAGGGGAAAATCAAACTGAAGATAATAAGCAAGTTTCAAAGAAACAGCAATGTTTCTAGGTTCTGTAGAAAGCTCCAAAGTCAGGGCAGAGGAATCCAGATTTTTAGTGGCTGGTGGATAACCCATATGATGCCACTGCAAAAAGCACAAGCTGGCAACAATCAACCAAGCAGAATCAGTTGTGCTATGACGGTCCCTGGTCCCAGTGGGGTCACCCACCATCAAGGGTCCTAAGGAACCTGAGATGTTAAACTTGGCAGCTCCCATCAGACAGAGCCACCACAGAAGCCACAGGTAATAACCACCTTGTAGATACAGTCAGTGCTTTCCTACATTTCAACCACAACAGCCATACGCTAAGGCAACCTGGCAGGTAGAAGACCAAACTTTAGCTTGCAAGATTCAGCCTTCATTTCCATTTGGGATAAAACAGCATACAGTGCACTCATCTCCACTAGCAGCTACAATGTCCATAATAAGAGAACAACTGGCAGTGTAAGGGACTAGTAGTGGCCTTGTGGAGACGAGAGGAAAAGCGAACCAGACAGTCCAATGTCATCTAGACAAATTCAAAAAGGAAACCAATTTGCCAACTTAGTTTAACCATGTTTTCACAAATAAATGATATGCCATATATTGCCTAAATTAATTCAATTCCTAAAGTTTATTTTGAGGGTGAAAGATGGTTTCAGCACATAACAACAAAATACTCAGTTACAAAAGTAAAACTTTTTCTTTCTTTGAAATTTGGCTCCTGACTTTCACGAATTACAAGCTCCTGGCTGGAACAACACTCCCCGGTCTAACCTACAGTTGCTGCAAAATATTAGGATCAGATATGCTGAATCATCCAATAAAAGGTTACACAGAGTATTATGAAAAACAATACTGTTTCAAAGTTCCTACACTCATTTTAGTCTTGTGTCCACTATGCCAGCCCTGCACATGGAGCAATGTGGTTTTGGCGTTGGCTAAACTTGGCCATGTTTGCCACCAGTGTTCACATACACTAGTTTACAATGCCAGCATCTCACCTTGCATCAGTTTTACAAGTGCTCACAAGAATTTCCAGGGAATCTGAACAGCTTCTACCACTGAAATTATATACTTTTCCCTTTTACATATTTTATTCTTCCCCTGGAATATGACTGACTTCTGGTGAAAACTTTAAAGAAAAAAAGCAACCCACCACCAAGAGTCTTACCAACCTTTCCTTTGCTCCCCTTAAATTCTCAAGGTTTTGTTACAGTACTCCAAGGCAGAGAAAAGGAAACCCAAATATTTGACACAATAACTGTGTCTGACTTAATAAACATTACGTAAATGGTGCAACCTGAGTAACATGAAATTGCTATATATATATAACAATCTAGATAAACAGCTCAGTTAACACTCATATCAACAAGTAAATTATGAGTGAATCCTGCTGTAAATTCATACAACCATATTAAGAAGTCAGTGATTTATGCCAATACATAAATCAGACAAGTTCATAAACTGGAGGCAGGAGAACATGATCTACCCAAAATGCATCAAGAAAGATTTAGCCAGCGATTTAGCCACATATCTTTATTTCTTTCTCAAAACTTGAGAAAACAATAATAAAATAAAAAGAAAAAAAAGAAAAGAAAAAAAAAGAAAAAAATACTTAAAAGGAAGACCAATATAGTCTGGTAGAATTTAGGGCTTATAAAACTGCAGGGATCATGGAAGTACATTCTGGCTTTCTTTCCCAACACAATAGAAATAGAACAGAAAAAATTATACCTCCTGCCAATCAAACTCATTAAATCCCTTTTCCAGATTTTTGAGATAAAAAAATACACCATTGAATATTTTTTATACTTCCTTTGGTAGATTTTTATCCATAGGCCATCTCTTTCATTTATTCCTAGAAGCTCAGTAAGAAAACAACTACTCACTAGGAGTTAACGACTTCCTGTTATTTCAGAAACAGTAGCTCACATTCTAATATTTCAGTCTTTTTTTTACCTAAATTTGAACAGTAGCTTCTGTAATTCAAAGACCTCTGGTGCTTCTCTGGTTGCTTAGTGGTTGGATAGTTAATTCAGCAGAAATGACAGTGTCCTTTACTCATTTGATGGTGGGTTTTCTGGTGTGTTTCTTTTTTTACTTAAAAGAACCTTTTTGATGAGGATGACAGGCTGAACTTCAAGCATTTTGAAGAAAACAAAGAAAGAAAGCGAGGGAAGGGGAGAGTTTCAGAGCAAAAGAGATCAGGCACTGCCAGTCACTACCTACAAGAGAAGTACCTGTGGTTACTGAAATACGTCTTCCAAGCTCCCTAGCCTTCCGGATCTTCCAACTTTACTGTTTCCATTACTACTGTATAGGAAAATAGCATGTGAATATCTGTCAGGCAGATCCTCCTTTGACCAGCAATTCCATCAAGGAGATTTATGTACTTCATTAACAGATGTTGCACAGGGTACAGCTCCACCAAAAAAATCATAACCACACAGAAAAAAAATTGATTAAAATACCTGAAAAACTCTGTGTTCATCTACTTGAAATAGGGACTAGGTTTAGAACATGGCAGCTAGTGAAATAAAAGTAAGCCAATTCAAGGAAAAAACAAAGCAAAACAACTTGATTGTTGTAACCTGTGTCAATTTCATTCTGGTTTCATAGGTTCTCCCACTGGCCCATTTCTCTCTTTGGAAGAAATTAAAATCAACCCAACATTCGTTATTGAAAGCACTAAGATTAATTATGAAGAATCTGCTACTAAAAGCCCAGTACCCTTTCTGAATAATTTTGGCCTGTACCTGCTACCATATCAAGGCATATTTGCATTAAAGTAATAAAGGCTGAACTTGTGTAAATGAGTAAAACTGGATAGCTCATATAGAAACACAGTTTGGACCCAACTTACATTTGCTATATTTCAACGCCAAATTTCAGCAAATGGATTTTAACACAGACTTTTAAATAGGGGAGGTAAATTCTATTCTTCTGTATACTGCAGTGAGTCCACACTTGTTCCAGCAGCGATGCCTTAAGTTTCATCCAGTATTTCAATGGCTTGTCATCCTGTACATACAGTTTTTTCTTTTCCAAACTTCACTACTCAGGACAGGATACATTTGCTCGTTTAAGGTCATAGAATGATAAAGAAAGATTTAAATAATCTTTTAGTGTTGTGTACAAACTCTACTATGAAATGCTACTGTAAAAGAAATGCTGTGTTAGATTACTTTAATCATGAGTGGTTAAAAGAAAACAGCAGTAAAATATTAACATAAAGCCATAGCCATGTAAAATATAGCCCAAGGGATAGAAAGGCTTCTGAGACTGCAGTATAACTTCCACAGTTTAAGCACACTGAAATTATTTCACAATCTAAGTAACTTTTTTTTTTACCTGAGGATATGCTAATGCTTGAGAAAAATGTATTTTAGTGACATACTAGTATACATTTCTGTGAGGTTTCTATCCTTTCTTTTCTATCTCCTCCTTGCCCATCCTGTAGTCCCCTAAATTGTTCCTGTGCATGCCAGGCTCCACCCACACCCATCAAGCCCTTTTACAAGAACTGTTTGTAATGATTAAAGCTATGCTGCACAAA
Organism: Psophia crepitans; assembly: GCA_013399095.1. Classification (NCBI taxonomy): domain Eukaryota; kingdom Metazoa; phylum Chordata; class Aves; order Gruiformes; family Psophiidae; genus Psophia; species Psophia crepitans. The sequence continues at coordinate 104,408 of VWZZ01002753.1, forward strand.
TGCATCTGAGGCCACCTGTAAGTACCAGGTTACTGCAGACATCTCCAAACTATCCTAGCTCCAAGTCATTGCTAAAAGAGGCAAAGACTTGACACTCTAAATCATAAATCTAGTCTTAATGGGGATGTGTCAACCCCTAATCACAGATTAATTTATTCCAAGTCAATGGATATATAGAAATAAAAGTGCATAAAATAGCATATAAAATATGCACTAAAATAAGACAAACAAGTGCTAGTAGAAGAACTAAGCCTATCCTTCATCCTTCTCAATTTCCTTATCTACAATGGCATACTTCATAGAGCTATTGTGAGAGTTGTTCAGATTTGCAAAGTTTGAGCTGAAACACTGAATTTGGATATCAACTATAAGCATACACATGCTTTTATACATAGGCATATATATAAGGAAGACGACTGAGGATATTTTTGTAATCTTTAAGGCTGGCAACATCTTTCTTTATACCGGAAGCAATTTAAGACAACATAAAGTTTATTAAAAACAAAACAGTTTTCTTCTCAAGTCTAATAGTTTGGGCTACAAAATTCAGAACATCTTCAGGGGAAATTACACACATATGTACATCTATACTTAAATGGATATTCATTCTTTTTGGCAAGTGATCACTAACAGACATACTGTGCAATATAACTGGGTCGTATTTCTGAAAATACGTGATTGTCTTACATATTTCTCAACAGCTCACAACTCTTGAATGTTACTCGTGGATCTCGGCAAAAAACGTGATTAGGAACTTCTATGCTATTGCCGGGGCAGCCAAAGTATTTTTCTAATGTAGAATTCTGGATTAAAGCTCACAAACAGAATGGCAGCTTCTATGCCATGCTTATTAACATTACTGGCTGTACACAAAACACTCCACAATGAAAGGAATTGCTGCATTTTCTATTTTTATTTCTTTCTCTCCTCCAGAGTTGACTCATACTTACAGGAAAGAATGGCACATCACATAGCTCTTCACACCAGCATGAATTCAATATAAAGAAACTGAAGCATTTCTGCTAGCATCTAAGGTTGCTTAAAGTCAAATTTCAATTGACAGAAGTATCACTTTATAATGGAAAATACACTCTTTTGAAGGTTCCATCAGGCAGCCTGACATCCAGGTCATGAGTTTGCACTAGTTTGCAGAAATTCCAAGTTTCCAGCACAGAAAGTTACCAGGACTCTGGACTGATAACGGGTGATCAGGGAAACTCATAGTTTGAAAGCCTTGTGAAAGACTAAGGTCTTAAATGTCACAGCGTTATCTTTAAGTCACCATAACCTTGACGAAATACACATTTTTATAACTTCATTTCATTTTTATTTTTTTTTTAAGCTAGTAAAACTACTGGGATCTGCAACAAATTGAACTGGAATTCAAAGCTGAAATACAGCATGAGGATCAGTAAAAACAATAAGCCAGTAGGAGTTTAATATCGAATTAAAAACATGTGCAGCAGGATAGTAAAATACTATATAATATTCTTGAACACAGTGCAATACTTTGCTTTGACATAATTCCTAATAAAACACAGAACACACTAGTGTATTTCTGCCATCTGTAGAATAGGATGAAGGAAATACAAAGGTCATTTGATACAGAAATGATTTAGGAATATACAAAATATTTCAGAGTTCTTAATTATATTTTGACAACTCTTTGTACATCTCATAATGGAACCACAGTACTAGGCTTGCAATTGCTTTTTCTGTACTCATATGTACTGTGTTAAGCTAGGCAATGTTAGACTGAATTAAGGATTAAAGTCATTTTTGCTTCACAGTTCTTCACTTGCTGCTAGAAGATCTAGTATGGCCTGGTGACAGCTGCAACATCTAGATGAATAGGTGGAATGCTAATGTGTGATTCCCCCATAACATTTATGCTAGCATATGTAACAAGTGAATCAGACCTCCATGTTTATTTTATTAAAACAAACCCAATTCTTTTCAGAAATCAATGATGCCACCATAAAGAAAAATTGGCACCACCCTACAAATAAGAAAGCTATCCATGCTTTCTTTTAGAGTTTTATATATTAGTTTTATATACTTTTTTAATTCTAGGATTTGGCTTTTCATAGTAACAGTACCATAAATGGTCACTATGTGAACTATAAAATGAGGGGATCAACGTCTAAAAGTTTTGGACCAAACAACTTAAACCAAGAGTCCATCTTCCAAGCTTTCTTTATCTATTGCATACAGCTAGCCTGGAGGAAGATCTTCAGGTTTAGTAAAAGAAGCCGCCTTCATAACAACAGAGCCTATTTTGTGAGGACATCCAGAGCTGACATTACCTTGCATGAAGAGCCATTTCCACAAAATTTAATAATGAATATTCTTATTTTCATGTTTGTAAACAATCGAAACCTAGTTTGAATGGGTAATTGTTAAATTAAGAGATTTCAAATCTAATAATTTTCTGAATCAGGTAAACAAATCTGAAATAGATTATCAGTTTCAGGAAATGCAGTTGAACATTTGAACATCTTGCTATTTCAGCACAAGGTTTCCAGAGAGAGTTACTGAAATTGTAACTCAAAAGCATGCCTATCAGAGTAGGTAAAAGAACACGGTATGACAGTTGGGGAAGGAGTCTGGCCTCTGCTGTGGCCATCTGACATTAGATGAACAGAGCTCTAACAAGACTGATTATCCCCTGGTAAGTTCACTTAGCAGGGAACTGTAGGGAAGTCATTAATCTGCCATTAGAGTCTCCTTCACAAATCCTGGCAAAAGCGTAGAAAAAGGCAAGTAGAAAACCATGTTGGAAGCAGAGCACAATATCTGATGCTACAAGAGTTTTCCTTGTTGATGCCTGGAACTTACTCTCCTTGGCCTTTTTAAATTATATGTGGTGCTTCCTCAGTCTTGGTACATCTGATAGGCTAGCATAATTTGCCCCTAAATCTCCAGTTCTGTGCTCTTTTCTTTACAAAGCAGAGTTCTCTTATTTGCACTAATGCCATCTGCTTAGCTGAAAAGGCGTTCAACATTCACAGCTATCCTGGTTTACACATGTATATAAGTCTACCAGGGCAAACTGAAGTGTTTTGTATTTTAAAAGTGCTTATTGTTGTTGTCAGTTCCTTTTAACAAAATTAACTTCTGCTTTATTACACACAAAGCTGAGAAAGCAACCTACTTTAAAACAATTAAATACATTAACTCCTTCTGGAAAGATATATTTCTTGCAACTTCTGTGTCATAAACATTTATCTATGCATCAGATAGCAAACAACAAGTTTTGAGCACGATTTCGCTTCCTACATTCTCTGATGTCGTTCAAAATGACTGAGCTATATGGTTATAAAACTGATGGGAGAAAGAGCTAGATTCTTGTTGCTTATTTGTCAACCAATATAAAATGAAAAGCCATCATGATGGGATTGGTTATTTCCCGTTCACAACTCAATGTGGCCTGAATGTTTCTTACAAAGATCACACAATTTCAATAGCGTTCAGGAATTCTATTACTAAATACATATAAGACTTAGTACAAGCTTGTTTATTTATGTGATGCCCTCAGTTAAAATTAATTTCTGATCTCAAAATTGATAGTAAAATGTTATGAGCAGCAACTGGATCAAGTATTTGGTCTTGTTATTGGTACAGATATAAGTAAAAAACAGACTTCAACATACTGTGTTTCGCTGTCTTTCTACGTCTATCTGGCCATTAGATGAGACTGACTACTTTTTAAAAGACACTACATTAATCTATTTCAATTGCTGTATATGAGCCCCAATGCTCAGGCTAAGCCTGATCTTATCTTCATTTAAACAGGTATAACTAATTAGTTTGGACTTGATGACAGTAGTTCGGAGGAATTGTGTGGCATGTATATGAAAACTTAAAAATTACAAATGTTCTGAACTCACATAGGAAGAACTCTTTTGAAAGACAAATAAACCTGTTATTTACTCTTTTCAGTACTTGTCCTCCTTTACCAAAGCCTAACAAATTGTTTTTCCCCCTCTGAAGAAAATACATTTCCTCCTTAGCTTACAGTACCCACTGACATCAGTAGTACTTATGGCAGGACATAGGCAGTGCAGCAGCCCTTTGCACCATTTACATGCTAGTGAAGACACTTCAGAAGAAACAAAAAACTGAACCCAAACCTATAGATGCAAAGTAGTATTTGGCTCACTTTAAATGAAAGATCACAGTAATAGGGGGCAGTCCCCCCATGAACTTACACTCATATTCTGATTTCTATGTAAGTAATCACAGTTTTACATACGGAATTAAGAAGAAACAAAGATGCACAAAATTTATTGAAGGAATTTCACAACCTACACTGAAATAATAGCCTGATGGCTCCTGACAGCATGCATATAAGCACACATAAATATATAAACCAAAGATAATATCGCTTCATATTTGCCTAGAAAACAAAAATTTGAATGACTGTACCTGTTCTTTGTTAATAAACTAACTGTTAAAAGTTTGATAGCAAAATCTGACCTGCAACTTGTAACTCAAAAGCAGACTAGCATTTGCATATTCAAATGGAGTCATACAATCCTTCAGCAGGATCAGAAGTTTACAAAGGAGCTTAAAGTCTCAGCTGCTAGAAGAAGAAACACCCCACAAGATCATGCTCTAGAGCGTGAACAGTTGATGGCCTGGTTACGACCACTGGGCTTCTCTCAGGAGCAGCAACTCCACTGCATTGTGTATCTCAAGGTGACAAACTATTTCTCCAGCCTTATGCTGACTCTGTCCTTCATAAGTGCACTTCTTGCCTTTTTCCACTCCTGTCCACACAAGAGGAAGGACTCAAGGCATTCCTAAAGGCAAGCTGCTGGGAACAAGAAACATGGAGCTCACACCTCAATTTATGGTGATCAGAACGAAGGAAGTATGTCCAGCTCTAAGGGTCTGACAGGTAGAGACCACTTTTCAGCATTAGTCAGCAGGATTTATTATGTGCCTTGCCCATAGCTTAAAAAGCCAAACGTAAACATGATCATTTGATCTAATCAGTCACCCCAGCAGTACTGAATGGCATGGGCTAACTGAGGGGAATATTTACCAGGTCTTGGAATGCAGATGGCTATCCAAGCTACCAAAACTGAAGGGGAAACTCAGCAAGACTTAAACCACATTTTCTTTACACAACCCCCTTTCCATCCTTCCTGCTGTCAGATACTCAACTTTTTCCTAAGGTCTAGGATTCTCCCTGTCACCACAGTGTTTTCTAGGAAGTAATAAACAAATCTCTTACATACACTGCTGCCATCCAAAACAGCTCAAAACTATGGCCTATGTCCTGCCTGCTATTTTTCTCAGTCCTTGACAAAAACCAGAAAACTGAAAGTTAAAATGGTTCCCGCCAGCTCTGTTGACAGCACAAGCCAGTAATAGCCTATCTGACCATGAATCAGAATCTCTGCCATCAGAAATTAAAAATACTCCACATACCCTGAAGCTTGACGGTGAAAGAGGCGCACGCATACGTTTGTCACCAGAATTGCTATGGTAACCCTTTATCATGCACACAACACTGGAAAATTTCAGACTGGAATAACATCACTTCCACAGACATTTCACATACAGGAAAACAAGAATCTCATGAAAACAAGTATCAATCATCAGCATTTTGTCCATTTCTAATGCAGATTTGAATGGCTGCCAAAGAGAAGGGAGAAGCATCTGTGGGGCTGCTATATCTCAAAGTCCCACACAGAGAGCGATCATGTATGCTGACATGAGAGAGAAAGTATCTTGCACTACAGATAGGCCAGGGAGAGGGTATTGCCACGGAGAACAGTTGGATGGCTGAGACAAAGTCACACCAGAAGACCTCCCTGCCCCGCATTCATAGTTGTCAATAGCTTTGGTTCAGCAGAATTTAGTAAAGGATCATTTTGTCTTCCTTTACCATAATACCAACTGTACTGTTTTCCAATATTTACATGAACTTTACTTCTAAACAACATAAAAGTTAAAAATAACAAGCCATCTCTCTTTAGCCAGATAGCACATTCCTTATGGAATCAACTTTAGACTAAAAGCTAGAGTCTGTTTTTTGACAAACATGAATACTTTCATTATTTTAAATGGGAGATGTATGGGCAGTATGGTTGTATAGATTTATTGGGAAAATAAACCTTTCTGGTACAAGCTAATCTAAATACAGATTTACATTCTAAACAAGAAAAAGCAGCTATTCTTTGGGGTGACTCAAAAGCCACAATTTAAGTTTCAGCAAAAATATTAAAGAATTTATTACTTGCTCTTCTACAAAGAAACTCAGTATACATGGTGTTTGAAACAGCTTTCTTTTTAACAGAAACCTGCAATCATAAGAAGGTACTTTATTTTTTGAAAAGGTTAGGGCAGAAATTCTTTAGCTACTGATTATGGTCTTTACCTTTCAGAGATACAATAGAACCATGAGCTTTTTCTGGGAAAAAAAAAATAATTATCTTTTGTGGTGTATTTTCGAAGAAAAGAAGCAGTAAAAATTCAAAGTTAAAAAGACAGGAGATGTTACTGATCTGTTAAGAATTTCTATTTGTACCCAGTAATTATGTACATGTTGGGTGAAGTTAGGGTGTACTTTCTGAAAATCATAGAAAAAAGAAAATGTGTTAATAAAACACTGAATGTAAAGAGGATTAGAAATCTGCTTTGACCATAGTGTGGACCTACATGGCTATGACATCAAAAACTTTCTAAGTGCTGCTTTTGTCAGCATAGCAATTCTGGTCTTTGAAGTCAGGAAGCCTTTACTTACTGACCAAACTGACCAATATTTTTCATTTTGGATTTCTCAGGGACACAGTTAAGATGGGGGGAAATTACTGACAATCACGGCTGAGTGAAATTTCTGCAGTTTTTAAATGAGAAACTGGTTTTGACTTATTTTATCTGTGTGTGAGCAAATTCTGTTTTCTATTGATACTTTATGACCATTAACAGAAGTCGTGAGATTTTCAACCACAGCTTTCCACATTTTTAAAATGCTGCCTCATGAAGCTAACTGGATCTGGGTTTCAGTTCAAGAGGAAAGACATCTAAATGTACAGCCTACACGTAGTTTCCTAAGACATGTAGATATCAGCCTGCGCTAGAAAGCAATTCAGCAGAATGGTTATTTGATTCAGTAGCTGCCTGTAACCAGAATCTGTAATTAAGAGGCATAAATGTGTGCAACTAGTGTCATGCGAGAGGTTTCCTAGGTATCCAAGACAGCTGCCCGTGACTGACAGATAGAGCAATAGTCCAACACAGACTCCAGCCCTTGTGCATACAACAGCCAGAGGCTAGGCTGGAGACCCAGGATCATCTCATGCAGCAACAAACACCTGCATGCAGGCAACGTAATTGAGCCCTAAGAGTTTACAATGAGCTGAAGAAGTCTCAAGGTGCACTGAGTATTGACTCAGCCTTCACTGACTACATGGAGTGCTTAGACACCTCACACATCAACAGCCACACACAGGCTTCTAGGTTTAGGTATCTTGATCTAAGGCTGAACCCCCATCTGCCTCATGCTGTTATGACTTTCTCAACAGTGCCCTTGCAAGGATTATTACCCAGCCAGTCAAAATGACTGCGTACATACATCTCCTCCTGCCACAATAAGAGCACCTTGAGCTGGAAAGGAGGAAAAGGCAGTATTAAGAATAACGGTAAGTGTTGCTCAGAGCAATGGCAATGTCCCAGAGGTGAGGAAGGGAGGAAATTCCTCCACTGGGAGGAAGTACTGAAGTTGAGATGAGAATTCTTATGTCCTCAGCCTTGTGGGCCCTAGTACTTTATACCTGTTTTCTGTATAATAATTCAGGGCACTGCGGAGTTAATACAAATGGTGGGGGGAGGAGGAGGAGGAGTTATTTAGAGGGATTTTCATATGGTTTGTACCCCACTTCTCTCACAGCCATGACAAGATTTCTTTGTCTTTCTGCCCTTGAAACAGGACCAAATGCTGCCATCTCCATTGTGTTTCTTTGCCTACAGCTACACCAGAGCATTTCATGTAGAGATATGAGCTTCAAAGACTGAGAAGCTGTTTACAAGCATTAAGCAAGAGACACTCTCCAAGCAACCAAAATGTGGGAGGCAGAGGTCCAAAGCCAGAGGGAAAAGACATGGGTGGCAGCACAAGTCAGCATCAACTAGAGGGCAGCCCACAGACTCAAGTAAGAGCCTCAGGTCCTCAACAGAGTTGTTCAGAGCAAGAGTGCCACACAGAATTACAATCTCTCTCTTCATTGACTCCCAGCAGCAGCACAGAGACTGAAGATACCTCTCTGTGTAGGCCACACATCAATAGCCTACTGTGAAACATAAGTGCTATAGGGGGCTTATCATTTTCGATATCATACAGACTAAGACTATTAAATGGAGCCTGGCACTGCAAGGATACTAAGCATTCAAACTGAGCGGGATGAGGGCTTGTAACACAGTCTTTCAACAGGAAACTATGAACAGAAACAAAACAAAACAAAAAAATCTGAGAAAAATATTTGCTTCCCATATAGAAAATCTTAAATTAAAAAAATTATCAGTCAAGAAGGCTGTAAAGCTTTGACTTTCCATTATGATTCTGAAATATGTAAGGCCCTCAAAAAAATCCCGGTTTAAGCAACTCACTTGTGGCAAGATGGTCCTGCAGACCAGAGTTTACTTCCCATAATGTATCTTAAATATGCAAATAGGTTGAGTTTTTTGACTGATATCGCTAAGTTTGGCTTTGGCTTTGGCATTGGCTTTCCCAGCCCTCCCTCCCCCCGCCATTTCCTTGCTCTTCCACATTTCTACGCCGCTCTTTATGTCAAATAATTTACATTTAATTTTTGCTATTCCTAATGTTTCCTTTTTGCTGGTCTATTTCTACCTTAAAACTGAAGTTAGATCCCTAGATTTCCACATCTTCAATTACAGCTCATAAGACAAAGTTCTACTATTCTTAAATAAACCAGAACTAATTCCAAAAAGTGTATATAATTAATCAAAATATCTAGCAGTGCAATATTTAAAATAACTGCAGGATGCCTGGATTATAGCAACATTATTAACATGTGATTAATAAGCAGTTGAAGTATTACATTTGTTACACATTTGCTAAGTTATTTTATCTTGCTTTAAAGTTAGGTGGCAAAGTTTCAAGCCATAGTTAGGAGATTTGCTTTATTCGGTATTATGTTGTTAACAGCACCATCTGGTCAAACAGCTGAGGGATGTCAGACAACCATATGGGGGGGCCCATGTTTCTTTCTTGGGAAATATTTGCCTTGCTGAATTATGCAATGGTTACCAGTTTCTAGCTTATTACAGTAGGATTAAAAAACCCATCAAAATAGTTTGTAGATAACCTGAGTCTAGCAGGCCCTGCATTTAGCCTTAACTTATGTAGGAAAATAAAACGGCACTTACTTGAGGACCAGGCTGACCCTGAAAAATAAGAAAAAGATAAGGTTATTGAAAGTTACGACAAGGATTAACTCTTTAAATAGTAGCGAATAGTTACAGTACTCTCTAATAAGATGATAACAACAAATCCAGTAAATATATTGAAGTCAGATTCTGCACTCATAAATCTATATCAAATTTTGAATGTTTTAATTCAAACTGATAAACTTTCTTGCAATTAACTGATTCCAGAAATACATTACAGTAACACATTGTTGAACCTGCATTTGAGAAACTTCATACATTAGGTAGTCAGAAAAATACCATTTAGAAATTATAGAAAGACCTAATTTAATCATTCTCATGTGAGAAAGAACCCAGAGATGCTGAGCTGATTTAGAAGTAGGTATTGGGTGCTTTTCCTCTGTTATGGCTCACTCCCATGTTTCAAGGAGATGCTAATTACTGCCTATTGAATGAAGAAAGTCTGAAAACTGGAGGAACCATTGCTGCATACAATAGTCTTTTTGCCATTGCTGCAAGCACCACAGCGTTAAGTAGGTATAAACGAGTACTTAAACCAGCAAGTCACTGTTAGATGAACCCTTCCTTATCAGTCAGCCCAAGAGATAGCTGATACATTTCCTCTCCCTTATTTATCAACATCACCTTTGGACCAACCCTGGCCAAACAGAGAGGCACCCTCTGCACGCTGAGAAATTGTACGTATCTCCTCTTGCTGCAAGCCCTTACAGACCAGACCTCCTTTCACTAATGTCCCGAGTCTAGGAAAGCCAGTGCAGGTCATGTTATTCTAGCCACTCATTACGTGCATGAAGCAGAATTGTATTACAAAACAGTATAGTAGCTGTGACTATGAACTACAACCACCCAGACAATCAGCTCATGCTGTCAGAGACAAATATTTATGTATTTCTCCCTATAAAGGGAGAATTTCTTAAACTCCTAGAGATAGCTTAGCTTCTAGTGGTTTATGACACTTCAGTGATATTTCAGTTGAATCTACAATTTCCTTTTGGTGAAAGAAACTGATCATAGAGACTCCTTAGAAGTCTTATAAAACCTCTTCATTTCAGCTAGAATGTACTGCTAGGCAGAGTTGAAACTCTTCCATCTGAACATCAGGAAACACTTTTTTACTGCCCAGGTTGCCCAGGGAGATTGGAGATATTCACAAGCTCTCTGGGCATGGTCCTGGGCAACGTGCTTTAGATGGCTCTGCTTGATCAGAGAGGTAAGATCAGATGACCTCCAGAGGTCCCTTCCAACTCCAACCAATCTGTCACTTGGAGTGATTTTAAAGAGGGAGGGGTGGGGAGGGGAAAGCATTTCAGGTGGAACTATTATCTACAAGAAAAGCAGCCAAAGAGAAATGCCTTTTTTTCGTAACTCAAAACATTTTTTTGCTAAATTAAAACCCAGAAAAATATGTTTTAATTCACATGCAAGTTTTTAAAGATGCTACAGAGGAATCATGGCAAAATACAGAATTATTGTGGCTATTTATTCCTTACACTAAAGGCAGCCTAAAGCATTCCTTGTTGTAGACGGTGCAGTTTCATAATAGTTCCTTACAATAACACTGCACTATAGAGATTTTCAAGTAAAAAAAAAATACTGGCTGAGGTTTGCCAGTTCCAATATGAATTAAAATTTTCTGAACTGGTCAGTTCTAGGAAGGTACACATCACACTGGGTGAGCGAATACAATTGGGACTCCTCAGCACTCTGCCTTGACCTCAATCTTCCCACCACAGCAGGTTTTAAGATATTATATGCTATACCTAATCCTAAAATCATCAGGAATTGCTTACTGATGCAGTATTGGACAGCCTGTACAATAAATGTGTATAAATTAACTAAACTGAGACCTATGCATGGAAACTTTTACATGCAAACTCACAACACGTTTCTTCTCACAAGTATGTCTGAAGTTGCAATACATTTTGACCAGATCATTAAAGACTGTCTCCAAGACATATATATATATAAACTTGAATGAAAGTCTGAAATGACCAAAATGTCTCAACAAAATGTTGATTTAAAGCAGTAGAAATCAAATAAACAGAATATGTATCTTTTTAAACAAAAAGATTTGAAAACTGATACTTTTTTCTTCAGTCTTAGACATACAGGCTACTAAGTGTCCACATGGTACATGCCAATATGTATGATATAAGGGACATACACAAACACAAACATACCCTGAATTGAACATCAGGGATAGAATCGTACTCCCATGAAAGTATTTTCTACTCTCAATCTCAACGACACCACCAGTTTGCCTTTTTGTTATCGTGCATGTATAATTACTCTTTTATCGTGTCTGCAGTACAGAGACGAAACCTGGAAACTGAATTTTTATAGGACAATCATTTTTCATGGTGACACAGAACTCTATGAGATAACAGGGAATGTAATAGTTGCATTACTCTTTGTTTATATATGCTGTCGATACTGCAATAATCCTGCTTTTAACTGTAAATGGAGATGCTGAATACAAAAGTATTCATAGCAGGATTTTTTTATCCTGTTTACTATGAGCTCCTTGAACATGGAAGGAACTTTGCGTTAGTGAAAGTAATTATTTTCTGGGTTTTTTCAGTTGTTTCAAATCCATCAATACTCTTAGATACTCCTTGGTCTAGTAGCTACTGCAGTTACAGTATAATTTTCCCTTCTCCGTAATGATCCAGTAAGTGACTCTAACCAGGGGAAGCAGCAAGTGCTATATTATGGAACTCATTAGCACTGCTTACTAACATACAGGTAGAAAGAGGTATCATAATACTGACCTTTTTGATTGTAAAGGGTCATCGTCACACAACAACAATTCAAAGCGTGAGACACAAAGGAAGGGCTGTTCATTTTGCCTTCTCTCATTTTTGTGTGTTGTGAAAGGGTCAGGAATAAAGCTCTATAAGTTGTTTTGTGTTCTCTAACATGAATACAATCTGACATTATAAGTCATTTGAGCAAGCTCGAGCTCAACTGATATGCTTGTGTTCCTGAACGGGCTCCAGGATTTCTGAAAACACTCTGTCTCACTGCTGCTTAAATTGTTCCCAATACGTGTCACTTGTGGATTAAAATGTTTTAGCTGGAAGTATTTATCTAAATTTTAGATGAAGACAGGGTGAAAACACTCTTCAAGCCTAAAAAGTCAGCATTACTCCATTTTTTTTCTAATTAACATCTCTTTATTCAAATGTGTTACAGACTCTAAAATTTGATTCATTGATTGCAGCTACCAACTGCTGTTCCTTGCACACATTTGCAGACCAGTCCCAACACCTGTAACTGATCAGGTGTATTTTTGTGGCTGCTGCTTTGAAACTCTAGATCATTGCTCGTGTACTTGATTATCCACTGCTATTGCTCCTTTTTATTTTTATTTTACATCTGACGCCAGTGGGTATAGCTGAATAATATGTCATGGTTACAGCAAAAACTTCAGAACAATTTTTCCTTCCATATTCCTGACTTTAATTTGCAGGAAAGGAAGGGGTTAAATTTGGCAGCCTATTCTAACTACCGTGATGGAAGGTCTTCTAGATTGATAGTTAATCCCTTCCTAGCAATTTAACTTAATATTAGCTGCTGATATGAAAATGATACTAAAAGAAAAAGAAAAGATGTATGGTATAGCCAACACTAGCTGAAGTCAACAGGTAAACTATCAATCTGCTAAAAGAGAAGAAGAAAGAAAAAGCCTATTGACTGGAGGCTGCAAACCTTGCAGAAAAGTTACTTAATAGTAGAAAGAGATCTCAAGGAGCACAGGAAAAAGTCTTAAGAGAAGAAAATGGAAGATGAAACTGCAAGTTAGCAAGTTGAGCTTGCAGAGAAAACTGGGCTTGTAGTAAATGAAAGGGCAGAAAAGAAAAGATGTATTCAGGGTACTGAAGAAAAGGGCTGTCCTGGAAAAGAAGAAAGAGAGAGGGAGCAGAAACAATAGCACAAGAAAGTGCAGAAACTGGATTTTCACACCTTTTGCATGACTTTAATCTTTAAAGAGTTGGAATCATAAACTTCCAGGCTCATATATCAAATATACGGATATACAAATATATTTACAAATGCATTGTATAAAATTAAAGGTTATTTCTAACTTGATTCAAGTAGCACCTCCCTAGAGAATATCTGGGGTAGCATACAAATGTGTTTAAAATGAGACATAGGGCTGTTCAGATCTAATCAGCCAACAAAATCCAGGCAGAGGAATTAAAACAGCAAAATGAAGAACCCACGAAAAATGAAATTAGCAAGAGCCACAGATATGTGGTTGGAAGTAATATCCTTCTGTTTGAAAGGTACCACTAAACTATGCTTGTGGAGTGTTCTCTGGACGGAGCACCCAAGCAGGAACATCTGTCTTCCAATCTAATCCAAACAGAAAATTATAAGGACACAGGAGTAGCACAGCTGACCTCCATTTCCTTGGATAGACCCAAAAGACTGAGGTGGCTTTTTGGCACGCTGTTAAAGTCTATGCTACTGAGGTTGAAGTAAGTTGTGTTGAGGAAGCCAATATGTGATTAATATACATTTCAGCATGAGCAATTAAAAAAGCAAAGAGGGGAATATGTGCAAGACCTAAATTACACTGGTTTTGAACAAATCACCTACCAGCTTTCCATCCATACCAATCGGACCCTGGGATAATCAAAAGTCAAAACAAAATGGAACAGTTAAATCCGAGGAACACTGAAGATGAGGAAAAATATACAGACATGGGAAATACTGTGGGCTTTAGAAGATTAATAACTCTATGTCAACAGTTAAATGTAATACCTAAAGATCTTTGGAGAATGAAGGTACAGAAAAGAAATAAGAAAAGAACCAGACCTAAGACGGAATTAATAAAAACGGCATGGTGGGAAGTAGCCAGGCAATAGCCAGTGTTTAACAAAAGACAGGTTCTACATGCAGTGAAAGAATTGTTAGTCTGGTAAATCACGGCGGCACAACATAACCAAACATATGAAATAATGCATCCGGCTTGTTTATTTTTCTTTAAATAACTGAGAAAACAGAATAGGTAGCCTATATACTGAATGTTCTCATCACACAGTTGCAAGGTGAAAAGAGCAAACACTTAAAACCTCATTACTAATCTGTATTTAACATTTTTATAATGATGGTCAATAAGAAATTTCAGCTCACACAGCTGACCAACGTACTAAAGATTTCCACCTGTACTTTGGCCAGGAAGTTCTGTGCCTTATCCTGCTTTCTTTTTTTCCATTGGGAAACATTGAATTATCCTCGCTGATACTTTACAAGTTACTTATTTCCTTCAGAGTCCAGAGGTTGATTCCAGTTATATGGATGCAAATTCTAAAAAGGATTTAGTGTGGGTGTAAGCTATCGTAAGTCAGTAGCTGGTTCTATATCAATTGCATGTTTAGGTGATCAGAGGAGAGAGAAGAGTGCTAGAAAAGTTGGAAAAATTTTGAATTTTGTGTTTAATTCCTATGTCTTCTAACAAACAAACAGTCAAGTTACCTTTCACTGAGAATGTAATAAGAGCAGGCAGAGAAGTTGTTCCTGCCATTAAATTCCTCGTTAGGCTGAAACTGTGAGCTTTCAAGTCTTTGCCCCATGCGAAAGGGACACTAGTTTACATCTGCTGGAAAGAAGTTTTCTCTTAAATGCTGGCAACTCCAGCCAGACTTTCCCCCCAGGGCTTCACAGGCACTTTCCCAAGATTGCCTTCCCTAAGAATACAGCCCATTAAGACTGATCACTCACGCTGCTTGATTTGGATTACTGTTGATGAAAAGACAGCACATAAAATATTTGCTGGCTTTATGTTGATCCATTTTATCCTTGCTGCCTTTTTCCTCCCTTTCTGAGCACTGGTTTGGCTTGTGAGCAAACCTGAAAGTGTAGTAGTTTAGTCTAAATCAGGTCTGCAGTGGTTCTGCTGACCCCTTCACCCAGCAGTGTGCATTCTACCTTCTGCACTACTGCATACAGGTACTATAGTCATATGAACAAGTCAGTTGAACCAACTATCAAGAAAGTAATAAACACTATGCAAAAATGATGCCATATCAACCTAGTGAGTTCCCCAGCTATACTAGTGAGTCCTCTCCCAGCCCAGACTATGGACTCTGCTAAAAAACTGCAGACATTCTTAGTATGAAAGAGGACATCACTTGGATGTGCGTATTATGAAACTTATGATTTTTGGTACATTATTGGCTAAGAAGCTTGTGCACTAACCTACTTGTCAGATCCAATAACAAGTTACTGTGTCTAGACAGCAGTACAGGAATTAAACTCCTTATCTCTCCTTCCCTTCAGCTCCTACTGTGGTTTCCTGTCACATCATGAGTAGATGACATGCTACCAGTGTAAAGCAGGTCACCAGCATCTTGGTTGTCTGTGTGACCGCTACCTTTTTTAAGTGCTGATGTCCTGGGAAAGTTTGCGGCTGCTGAAATGGCCTACCATAGCTTTCAAATGTTATGTCTGAGCCAGTTCTTCCCTGGTATCCAATAAAGAAAGCAATGCTTTCCAGTACATTAACGAGACAGCTTTTATTATTATGCTTCCTCAGTGCCTCTTGATCCCACACGTGCAGCACACATGCAGTGCTTACTAATTTTCTCGTAGATATTTAGCAAATTTCTAAACCCCAAAATCAAGGCAAATTATTAGCCTTCCCAGATTTTTCTAGCACTCTACTAGAGGATATTTATCTAGTAATATTTACACACACAGTCAGTTGCAGGTGCAAAAACGAAGTCTGAGCTGGACGCTGGCTATAAATACATTTACTTCTAGAAAGCAAACTACAGTTACTACCAGTTAAAACACTCAACAGTAAGGTCATGGTAAGTATATAAAGTTCCCCTGAGGGCTGTGTGGGCCAGCAGCTAAGTTTAACTATTTGGTCTACTGCAAGCTTAGCCCAAGACATTTAATTATTCTTATGATGAATGCATACAGAAAAAAATTATACAAGTATTTGTACAAGGAAAATTCATTACAGGGTCAAACTGTTGGCTTAGAGGGACCAGCCAACAGCTCTTGCAAGCTGTGGCAGGGCCTCTATTTTGCGTATAAGCACTGTTTTCAGTGAATGTTACTTTATCACAGAAAAGTAACACTATTTGTGCTCCCTACACAATACAATCACAGGTATTTTAACTACTGTTAGATTTTTGCCTGCTCTTTAGTCATGCTACATAGCTCCTTCACTTGAATTGATGGACCATAGGTAGCATCTTGAAGAGTCGAGTAAAGAAGAATCAGAAATTCCCAGTAGGCTAACGAGAAGCACCTGCTCACAATGGAAAATAATAGGAATTTCCCCCATGATTTCATTCGTATCAGAACTATTTGGTCTGAAGTCGGGGAAAATCTTCTGGGATTTGCTTTATAGAATAGAAGAAAGAGAAATTTGCTTGAGACGTACTGCCCTACAGGAGAAAAGATAAAAACTATCTGAAGATGAGAGGTCATTACTGTGAAAATGAATAATATTCTTTCATTATAAAAATACTAAATATTTAACAGCAAAATATGGTCATTTTCTTTTCCTCAATTACTTCTTTCTAGTGTTGGAAAGAGAGACAAAACACTTTTTAAAAATAGAAATCAGAATTTCCACAAGTGATACAGGTTGGGACCTGAAATGTGATATAAGATTACTTCAGATTGCACTGAGAAAAATCCCGTGTATGACAACGTTTATTGAAATTCATTACATGATTGCCCTGGAAGTCTCACAGAATACTCAAAAACATTTTCATTCATTTTTAGAGACTTCAAACTATAGTCCGTCTTTGACTTAGACTTGATTGTCTCCAGAGCTGCGCACTATATAGTACAAACTACTTTCTGCTTTGTTCTCTAAATAAATGCTACTACAGATTAGCAGGTATTTTTTGACAACAAGCACCAAATACGTGGTCTTCTGTAACACAATCCCCATAAAATACTTTAGAAAAGAAGACAATGGATCATGAAAGAGAAGGGAATTAGTAGGTTTATACAACGGACATGTATAGTATTTTCTCACTTACTGTAGATACTACAGATGGTTTTGAAAATGTCTCCTCCTATGCGTTTCCTTTCTAGGTTCCTACTACCATTTTTAATGTGTGTTATTGGATATTTACTTACAGTATTACATAAACCTTGTTCGAAGCTCCGCAAAAGCAAAAGATTTTTGTCCAGTAAATTTTTTTCCCAAATAAGACCCAACCCAGTACTCTCTACCTATTTAATAACCCTAATATAAGCAGAGACAACATACGGGAGGAAGGGGAATACGAGTGCCATTTCGGTCTGGTTTTGTGAAAAGTAGCTTCCACTCCTCAAGAACACTGTAAATGTAATGCTTCTCAAAGAAATATATTTTAAGTCAAATCTTGAATGCTACACAAAATTGGTTGTTTTCTGTTTAAGCAGAATCTTTATACACATGAGTTACTTTGGAGGTAAATATTTTAAGGGTTTTAGGGGCTACTGTTAGAAATTGAATACGCAAGCAAATGCATCGGAAGACTTTAATGTTGCTACAAAAAAGATAGCCAGTATTGTTACTCTAGGCAGCTTTGCTGAAACATTTTTCTCTTCAGAAAATTCTGAGTGAAAAGTGAAGATGAGAAAAGATATCACATGCTGAAATCTACTATGTGATAAAAGAATCTTCCACAGGAAGGAAAAGAGGAAGATTTGGATTATCTTCTTACTCTTAACTTCTCCACTCATCCTTCAGCGATCCTCTTCAGAAGACTGAGAATACAGGAGATACATCATAAACAGAAAACAGACAGCATTTCTTCTTTATAAAATATAGACCAACCTCTAGCTAAAGGAGTTTTTGGGTTTGTTTTTTTTTGTTTGTTTGCTTTTAGATAAAGTGGATTGGCATATTTTAACAGTGCATAATTTTGGTAGGTTTATGTTCACTGGAAGCACGCAGAGAAATGTATTTGTTGCAAACACATTCTTTTGACATTGCGAATTACTCCACTTCTAGTTCTGTGCATAAATACAAGCAGCCTAATTATCATCTCCAAATGTGTAATGATTTCTCAAACTTTGATGGCTCATTGTTTTTCCTGACTATTAAGTGTCAAATCAAGTATTTCGGAAAAAATTCACTCTCCCAGTGCCAACCATAGGTGTCTGAAATGTTCTTCATGTACAAAATTAATACAGAAACATCTGCATCTCTGAGAGAGACATGAATACAGAAAACTGAACACAACCCCAGTAACACCATTAAAAAATTCTTTTAGATTACACATTTGGCAGTTTTAAGATGTATTAATTTAGACTATCACATCAGCATTTCAGAATTCAGGAATGCTTCTCCTGATAAAATGTGGCTAAATTATCCCACATTTCTAAACAATCTACAGGAAGCTCGATTGTTAAATTCTTACTTGCAGCTGCCTGAAAATCTCTTTATGTCAATACATACACAATAGGAGATTCAGAAGAAAGCAGGAACCAGCTTTATAGTAGCTGTATGAGCTTCATGTCAGTTACTATGTCAGACTGAGTTTAAAAATATCTATATTAAAAAAAAAGAAAAAACAAAATCTGTCTCAAACAGCAGGTTTGCAGATCATCCGCACTAAGTTCAGGTAAGGTGAAAGATGACACGTTGCCTATTCAAATCACCTCCTTTAGTTCAAGACTGAGAGAAGTTAAAAAACCCCCAACTGTCAGGTTTCCATTAAAATGATGGATCTCCATGCCTTTCTTTCTCTCCCCTTTGGTTAATTACAGGTTTATCAAGGTTGGCTAATTAGATGTAATATAGTATTCTTAGAAAGGATATATAATTCCTAGCAGTCTGCTGAGATTTCTTTTTAGTGAAGTTTTGGTTTAGGGTCTATGTGGGCAAGGAGTACAATAAGCTTGTCAGCTCGCTAAATTTCTCCTACTTATGAAACGTTATTTTTCAATGACTGGAGGTGGTTGCCGTTAAGAACAATATGAGCAAACAGCCCAGGTACAGAAGTCACGGGCTCGAAGCTTGGGAGAAAAAAAAAGGGCACTAAATCAACCTGCAACAAGTCTCTTTTGTCAGCAATCAGGACATTACTGAAAAAAAACCTCAAGTAATTCAGATCATTTGGCCTGGAGAAAAGTATACCGTGAAAAGGATGAACTACAAGAACACAAGAAAGATGAGCCTGGTATCTAAAACCCCTTTACCACAAAAAGCAAAATTACTGACAAAGACAAATGAAGCACTAGGAGGCTCTTCCAAAGAAGTCCATTTCAGAATTTCCTGAATTCTTCCCTCAAGCAGCTACTACCTGAGACACAAAACTCAGCTAGATGGATCATCACCTGGAGACTGCAAAGTTAAGTATAAGGGTATTCCAAGGTAGGAATTTAGTTTTAAGTGAAAGGTGTTTCACTTAAAAAAAATACAACAAAATCCACAGCACTGTTAGGCTGTTGCTTTTCTTGACCAGCAATTTACAGGTCCTGTCTGAACTGCTAGAGCCTTTACCTCATTCAGCCTTCAGAAACAACACCTTGCTTCTCCTAGACTCATTTAAAACAGTGGTGCAAAACTAATCATTCAAGATTTGAACTATAACCACTCCCTAATATACCACACTGCTTTTATTTCAATGGGAAAACTACACTCAGTTAAAAACAAAAAAAAAAAGAAGAAAAAAAAAAAGAAGGAAAAGGGGAAAATAAATTGTATTCTTAAGTCCTTTACGCCTCATCCTGTAATTCCAGGAATCTCTCATTTGGTTGCAAGCCATGTATTAACTCTCCCATCAAAAACTCCTACAAAATTGCCTTTATCAGGTGAACAAGGATCTCAAAGCATACACTGGAAGCATAGAAGAGACTCAGAAGCAAAGTCTTGATAAAACCTGAAGAACAGTATCACGATTAAGGCTCCAGACTACACCTTCATCCGCCAGAAAAGTTACACCATGCATAGACAAGGCCCTCAGCATTGAGATTTCAGTTCATGAGCATAAAGGTAATTTATATTTTAAACCACCTGTCAAATGGAGTGCCTTCAGTACAGACAAATATGCAGCATGCACATGTAAAGCAATAAGCCAATGCTAATAGTAGGCTGCCAAGCAGAACTGGCAGGAATCTTACACATATTTTGCTGTTCCTGTTACGGAAAAGAAAATATTTGCATTTTCATTCTTGTTAGTTTCCTTGAATTTCAAGAAAAAAAAAAGAAGACATGAGAGCTGAAGCTATGAATTCCACAAAGTGCCTCTAGTGTCCATATTAGCCTAAATTAGATCATAGAAGTTAGTGAGAACGCAACACGGTTGAAGATGAGAGACAGTTTTAAAGGTTCCAAAATAAACCAGAAATGCCAAGTACAGTCTCCAAAATGTTTCCTTGAAGCAACATCACTCTAGATTACAAGACTGCTAGCCAGGAGCCCTCCATGCAGTTTGGATACTCTAATAGCTCATTTGCAATTATAAGATGGACTGGTTGTGTCTAGAAGTAAGCAATTTGGAGAAAGAAAAATTGCTCAGAGTATGGCTATTCAGAGAGCGGCTGAACTACAAGAAAAGTGCCACATATGGTAACAATAAGGGAGTACAAAGAGTTCTGTGCAAGAAAAATTATAGTCACAGCTTTTCAAAAGCATATTTCACAGCTGAAAAATAATTGCCGAGATACTTTTTATTTTTATAGTTTATGCAAGAAATCTGACAGGCAGTTTCTTGTGGTGCAGATGCATTTTTGAGAATCTGAGCACTATGACTGCTCTTTCTGCTGAAATATATATGTAAAAAACCACGAGAAAGCATTGGGCAGATCTTCTAAAAGACTGTAAGCAGACATCCTTCTATTTATCACGGCCAACACTGCACACATCACAAATATATAGGGAAAAGTATGACTGTGAACCCCAAACTGTGAAGCACCTTTGTTGTCTTTATACATCAGGCTAGCAAGATTATTTCCAGACAGATACTCTCTTTCTCCTCGTAGCCTATACGCCACATCAGCATCTGCAATGTTTGTACAGACCTATCTGTATAACAAATTACTGCAAAGTGAAACTACTGCTGACCCCAGAAAGAGTAAGAGCTACATGGTAATTCGCTATTCAAGTTATTGTGAGGAATGGAGTCATGACTGTACTCTGTTTTGTTTTGGTTCATTTTAAACTGATTGTTTATCACTGACTAACATTGTTTATTGTAGACTAACACTCCAAGTATGAAGTACCTAAGTGATACTGACAGACTTCTTCAGGATGGAGAACAAAAAAAAAAAAATAAAAAGAAAATGGTAAAATGAACCTGCCTAATCTTGGAACATCATTCATGGTACATTGAGCTGAGAAAGAAACAGCACTTTGTAACTGGCTGCTGTTAAAAAAATCTATCTTAAAATTGTGGTCTTAAAGTCCTTACCCCCACATGCTTCATTCATCCATAAAAACTGTCTTGTGAAGGGTTGCAGAACTACCCGTTTTCATAAAAAAATATTTCATTATGCTACTGAATTCCAGCAAAGCTTAACAGGCACTTGAACACTGGGAACATATGCATAGACCAAAGAGAAATCTCTTATATTCTACCAAAAAGCTCTTGTTCCTCCTGAAGAAATTGAAACTCTTGTGTCCATAAATAGAAAGCACATGGCTAATTCATCAATGCCAACATCACATATTTGATGTGGTTGGTGCCATGTTGATGAGAAAACAATAAACTGTGAAAAATGTCACTTCTCAAAAATTAGCTGGCTAGCATTCAGCCAGAGATAGATTGTTGTAACAGCTGTGGCATGATGACTTTGATGAATTAGAGTTTTGTTCTCCTGGAATAATTCTGAAGAATCTGTCTCCTCACACCACCATGGAAGTGAATCCATTTGCTCACTAAAGAATAATCTTTCTTGTTATCTGTGTTTTGATGGCTTTACAGCATATGAAAAAAAAACATTTCACTTCTTTCAGTCAGTCTCTCTTTGGGTTTCTACAAATCTTCCCTTTTCAGAAAAAGGAGGTCCATTAAGGAAAAATAAAAATACAGTCTTTTAATAAATAACAGCATCATAGAGAACTAACCTTTGGAGGCCAATTTTTCACCTTTCCTTGGTGGAAACATCAGTTTTGGAAAACTAGCAAAACTTAAGAGCAGGTACATAAAATCGATTTTTGCCCCATTAGGATAGAAAAATCTGACCATCACGCTCCTTCTATCCAGCCACAGAGATGCATATTTTGAATGGGTCTTCCAGGGAATTAAGAAACAGATAGAGCTGCCAGAGAGATACTTCCCTTTTGATGTACAACAGAGATCAATCAGAGTGGATATATCTCCATAAAAAAGGAGAAGAGAAGGCTTGGAAAGGGTTTAAAAGAGAACCAAACTAAAAGCCAAGGTACTGAAATGTTTATAAACAAACACGCAGATAAAAACCCTAATCTCTTTTGACTATCATGTGGTAGAAGAAAGCTTGCTTTGAAGAATTCCAGGATAAACAAAATGCCAATGTTCATACCAAGTCCTAGTCCGTAAATGCAATATTTCCATCTGGGATACAACATAAGAAAAAAAACTTGTGGAGATGCACTGCCTTAAACTGCAAAGCAGGTGTTTTCAGCTGTGCACTGCCATATGTGCTCAAATACTGGAATACAAAATCGTGCACATGCAAGCCCATTCAGATACTTCTGTCACATATCTACCAGATTTAAAAGGCACAAGTATACGTGCATCTACAAGTATACGTGCAGTAGCCTAAATCATTTGTTAAAAGTTGATGGTGCTGCACACAACTCTGTCCCCTCCAAAATGACTTGGAATCAGTAAATTCTCAAAAAGCATAAATCATTATGGAAAAACTATATGAAGCATACTTGAAAAAATTATTTCATTCCAGGAAATAAAGCAGAATTTAGGGATGCCCTAGAACCTTTTCCATTCTTTATTCCTGAAATGTTTCCCCATACAGCTTTTAATGATGCACCACCTGTTCTATTTCCCCAATTTCACATGGAAAGAGGGATGTAGCAATGAAAGAATTTGTATTTTAAGAAAGGATTATTTCTAGTCCTTGAAGAAACTTTTCACATAAATTTTACCATGAGCAGTAGCAAAACTTGGTTTCCAGAAGGAATGTCTGTTATAATGATTAAAAAAATCAAAATTATTAAGGATGTAATAACAAAGATTATAAATCGCATGAAGGGCTCAGACAGGCATACAGGATCTTTATTTGCAAGTCTGTGTTTTTACTAGTTCTACTATTTTAACCGGGGAATTGAATGCTACCTCATTTACTGCCTTAATGTCCTGTCCCCCCACCTCACACCTCAGTCCTAAGGGCCTTTCAAAACACTGGACACTGCCATTTAAACCCGAAGTGTAACATTTGGAATTTCACAACAAGGTTGAGAGTAGCAATCTGACCCACTCACAAGAGGGTGGAGGATGAGGAGAAAGAGCAAGAGGAGAAGTTGTGTGTTCTTTACTGTAAGCCCAGATGTAACTCATGCCTGAAAGATGACAATAAATAGTGTCTGGATAGGAAATAATGTCTGAGATAGAATAACCTTTCTATTAGTGCCAGTATTTTAAAAAGACATTATTGGGAAAATTGAAGAACTTTCTGCTTTTCAATGTTTCACTCAAGAGCAAGTATCAAAGGTGTTGAAGAGGGGAAAAAGCTGAGTCTTACATTAAAAAAAAAAAAAGTTATCAGAAGTAAACAGATGCTTGAAAGAGTGTAGATGCAACACAATATTGGCTGCCAAAAGATTTGAGGGACCTAGAAACCTTATTGCTGAGTAAGGAACTGGAGCAAAAGACAGAGAAGGAAGAAAAGAAACCGAGTCAAGAATGAGTCAATGCAATAAAGCAGCCATGAAGGGGAAAGCCTGGAGCCATATGTTCACCAGCGAGACGGAGTGTCTAAAGGGAATTTTGATTTGCTCCTAACTGGCTCAACAGAGCCTACTGAGAGAATGCTGGAAGAATCTTGTCATTTTAATTCAGAGCCTCAGCAGCAATGCCGCTTCAAACTGCTTCTGCAGTTCATTATTTTTTGTAGGTGAAAGGACATACAGGCCCAACTGCCAAAGAATTTCTCCTGACAGTTCCTTTTCTTTTATGGCAAATTCCATTTATGTGTTTTTAAAATTTATATGAAATGAAGCAGATTTTTTTGTGTGTGTGGTTTTGGGTTTTGGTTTGGTCTTTTTTTTTGTTGTTTTGTTTTGTTGTGGGTTTTTTATTGTTAGTTTTGGTTTGGTTTTTTTTACATTGGAGAGCAAAAGCTCATCTCTACAAAATCTTCCTATGCAGATTCATTCCTATTTCCTTCTTCTTTAACAACTGCTGCACAAATAGAAACAAGCAAACTCAACCAACAAAACATTTAACTAAGGAAACAAATGAAACTAAATCAACCTACAATATAGGGCATGGGCTACCCCCCAGCCGAGAAAACCTACAAATCCAAGTATTTCATACCTGTGCCTTTCTGAACCAAACTCCAGCAAATCATACGCTTCTCTCACCTGTTTTCTAATTTCAGTCAAATTATGCAAATTAAATTTAAGTTCACCAGAGCCGAACAGGTCAATCTAAAGACAGAATATAGTTCAATGAAAGAGCTTTTAAAATCCTGAAGCATTTATGGACCTCATTAGTCCATTTAATCTCAGTATCTCTATTCTTTTAAGCTTTGTGGATCCACACACAAATAGACCCAAATAAAACATTTTCATTACTTTCTTCTGACATAACTGGTTTTCAAGATTATAAAAGGATTTTTGCAGAAGCTGGTGACAGCATGAATAACAAAAATGTGTTTCTTTGCATTCCCATCTAGGGAGAACAATTTATATGTGATGGCAATACCAGATTACCCTGAGGGCAGAGACCTAAAATGAGAGATCTCCTATCATATTCAGAGTGGATTAGAAGAAATCATGATAATTGATCCACACAGCTGGAAGTGGAAACGCTGAGGTCATCTGCTCTTCTGAGACCGGCTAATCAGTCAGACTACCTCAACGAAAACCACAGGCCTCACTCAGGAGGAGTATTTCTATTAAAAAAAAAAAAAAAAAGAACCCACATTTGCACTTTCACAATGACTAGGAATGCAAATACTGTGATATGCATGACACAAGTTACTGAACTGCTGTATGTTACTCTCGGTGCTTTTGGAGAGCTTTCTTCACTCTCAGCCATGGAAACCTGTACCATTGTTAACGTTGCCCTCTGAAGATAACTGCAAGTGGCAAACTAAGATCGTTCCAAGTGCTGGAAGCCAAAACCTCGGTACACATGTCTAACACTACCGAACTAAACTACAAATTTGAATGTAGCCTTAAACTCCGATACAGTGAAACAGCTGTTGTTTCACAAAATATGTGTACTGAGAAATAAAGACTTTCCTTAGCACCCACAATTTGTCTCCTAATTTTTTCTCTGCATGAGTCCCAGTTACACTTCGCCCTCTCACAATAAGTAGTACTTATTTTGGTGACTGCTTCTCTGGGGGAGGGTTATCTAATGTGAACAAAATTAGAAGAATCTACCCTCACCTTTCCTTATCTCAGTTACAATTGATCCAGCAAAATGAGGAACTGTTACAGAAAAAACTGTGTGACTTTTTATAGTTTCCAAATTTTTCCTAGTTTTACTTCATTTTCTAAGAATTTCAGCCTTCCAAGCAGGAGCAAACAGCAGTTTATTTTGTTAATAATGTCATGTAGCAGCAAGAAACTGCTTTCAACATTAAAAGCTTAATACTCTTTTCAACTGATGAGTGTTCATGTGCGTGATTGTTTTTCATTATGGTCCTTTTTGGAGACAAAGTAGGAAAGGGTTAAATTCCTCTCATTTAGCTACCGTGAACACGTATGAAATAATCCAGAAAGAATTCTTAACTCAATGGTCTTCTGTTAGATTATCAGTATGGTGCAGATCTCTATATTAGCAAAAATAATACATGTTAATTGCTTTACCTTAAGCCAAAGGGGGGGAAGGGGAGAGAACCACTTTGGGAGGGTGATTTATGATCTGTATCCTACACAGTCACAGAAGAAACTTCCAATTGACATTCCACACTGCTTGTATAAATCTTTCCTACCAGACAAGTATGTTTGTTTTCAGAAACCGCTTTAACTAATTTTGATTTCAATATGCACACAAGTAGCTGAGAAAACAAAAACAAGGGCAGTGCAAACAACACCCTAGTATTTTCCTTGTGATGCAAAAGGCAAGATGCACACTAAACATGCCCATCCCCAAAGATCCCCAGGAATGGGGAAAAAGTACTTTAAGGATGTGTTCTACCAGTTAACTTCTGGCATTAAAAAAGAAATTCAGAAACATAGAGCTGAAAACCTTATCAACTTGACAAATGCTAGCCAAATAATTTCTGGTGTAATTACCAGATGATGATAAGCAGTGTGCGGGTCACTACAGGGGTACGAAAGAACTTTTTGATTCCCAGTAGGGAAAAAGTTCCTCATTCAGCTTTATAAGAACCACCAGTCCAGGTGCCCATCTGCTCCAGATGTTCCGCTCCTTGTATCGCCTCTCTCCTGAGTGGGAGCTGAGTGCTGACCGCAGGGGGAAGCAGGCATCCAAACCGCCTCGGAGAAAACACTTCCACCCTGCGCTTCTGGAAATCACAGAGCCCAACCACCTAGTCTAGTGATTTAAGAACAAGTTTCTTCAATGAAAGTTTACACTCCTTGAAGACAGAATTAACAGCACACAAACTCCCACATAGGAATATTCATCAGGGAGCTGTGTGGGTAGTAAAGTTTTGCATATCTTTCAGCTATGTCATAAGTAACGAAAGATCCAGCATGACCGAAAAAGATGTATCATGTTTGCAACCCTCCTTCCAGATGAAGGAATCAATGACTTAAGAATTCTTATAGGACACTTTGGGATTTCCCTTCCCTTTTGTGACAGACAAAAGTACTGATTAAATAAAGGATTTCTACTGTAACTGATTTAACATTTTCTTTGAATCTCAAAATGTCTTGTCAGAAAATAACAGTTCAGGTAAATTGTAAGAGGCATTTTTAACTATCAGTGGTTCCTCACTCTACATCCATGTGCAACTGTCAAACACAAATTGAGAAATGAGACCTAGAATTACAATTCCTATCTATGCGTATATTGGGAAAACTTTGGAAACACAACATTTTGCTCCGAGGTAGTTTGTTTCATAAATAAAGCTATTTCTGTTACACAGGAGAGTTACAACATGTGTCGTGAGGAAATGACTCAGAAATTTCAAGTGGCATGCCCAAAAAAAGGCAAGTGTGGATGAGCTTAGGTGCAGTTAAGCATTAATTATGTCTGCCACAGCATAAATGTGAAAATCCTAACTACAGCCTTCTGTGTGCCACCTGCTTAGCTGCCAAGATGAACTCGGTGGAGTAGCCTAGAGAGACCAAAAATTTATGTATACTGTCAAACAAATGACAAACCAGCTTAATAAAACTAGCATAGATAGAGAAAGGAATTATGAAAGAGGGTAATTTTTAAAGCTCTAGAGGAAAATACTGAAAAAAGACATTTAATTGTTAAATTACACCTATTCTATCTGCCACCAGCTATAATTCTGTATTTATCTGATGGATATAGGGGCTTGTGTCATATTGAACTGATGTCAGCTGCGAATCTAAACTACGCTGATTCACACTAGCCTACAGTATTCCAGCATTATGCGCTCAGTTCTCATCACACACTCACATCTAGAAAGGGCTACGCAGGGATGTGGGTTTTGCGATACAGGAGCTCTCCGTCCATGCATCCGAGAAAGAAGTTGTTAATTTTAAAGAGGGTCTTGGCAGATCCAGCATATGGTAACAATTGTCTGCATCACTAATGGTACATCAAGGTTATCTGTTATAATGTTGTTTTATTATTCTACTAATTTTCTACATCCTTACTTGTAATGTTATATAGAAAATGGACTAGAATAATTTAGAAAGTTTAATGAGTTTAAACCAGAACATTAGTATGTAGGCAGGCATTTATTGCAGCAAAAGTAGTTTTCTTAAGTTACCATGTGAAGTTTCTACTTTAGCTTATCTATGAAAATTTCTTTTTACAACTGCAAGTAAGGACAAGGGTAGAAATCTCTTTTTATATTGCTGGCTTTTGCAGATGAGGCAGTTGCTACTTCGCTATCACAGTCACAGATATGGAATAGCCTGGGGCACTCTGAGCATGCTCCAGGGAGCTGCAGAAATAAACACCGTGTTCTCTTATTCATGCACTCGGTATTATGTGAGTGTAACATGAAAAAATTCAGCCCGTGGTTCATTCAAAATGGTAACTGGCTTATAAGAAGCTAATAAACATGTTCTAATGTGTATCTTCAATTGTCATCTGTGACACAAAATTAATAACAACTGTAAGCTTAAGAGGTCTCAAACTTTTCTGTTTGAGTCAAGTTTTATGATTATCTTCAATCGCTGTAAAGAAATGGACATACAAAGAAATTAAACACAGATGAACTGTATTACGTATTACTTATAGACCTGAAGGTCATAAAAACCATTATCATATTAATGTGACTGACATCATTAGAAAGGCTGCAGTTATTACTCAGACAGCCATGTGAACTTAGAGACTATTTCACAATTTGTAAGAAAAACTGGAAGTTTATTTGCCAAGTACTATTAGTATATCCTCAGCTACAGTGTTTTCCTAAAAAACTAATTACCACATTCTTACAGCATTCCTCTGGTTCTCGTGGCAAGAAATACTCCGTAGTTAACCTGCTAGCAGCAAGTCTGTGCTGTGTCTGTTCAAACTGAAACATGTATTTGGGAACCACAGAACTGTTGAGGATTCTGGTATTGTACTATTGAGAAATTCTGATTCACCGTGTCGTGACTGGATCATCAAGTCCAACTCCTGGCTCCACACAGGACCAGCCAAATCAGAGCAGATGACTGAGAACATCGTCCAAATACTTCTTGAACTCAGCCAAGCTCGGTGCTGTGACCACCTCCCTAGGTAGCCTGTTCCAGTGCCCAACCATTCTCTCAGTGAAGAACCTTTTCCTGATCTCCAACCTAACCCTCGCCTGACGAAGCTTCATGCCATTCCCTCGGGTTCTATCACTGGTCACCAGAGGGAGGAGATCAGCACCTCCCCCTTCACCCACCCTCGTGAGGAAGCTGTCGGTCGCCATGAGGTCTCCCCTCAGTCTCCTCTTCCCCAGGCTGAACAAGCCAAGGGACTTCAGCCTCTCATACACCTTCCCCTCTAGANGGCACACTGCTGGCTCATGTTCAACTTGCTGTCGACCAAGACCCTCAAGTCCCTCTCAGCATGGCTGGTCTCCAGTGTCTCATCGCCCAATCTGTAGGCCATACATAGTCTGTATTTTTGCAGTGCCACTGAAATTTTCTAAGAGGAAACAATTCGACACAGCTTGCCAGTGTAGGCCTATTAACCAGTACTACAGGGTGGTAACCACTGTGAGCAAGAAAGGTGTAACTCACTTTTTCACAGACTGGACATGACCTCTTACCCATCAGAATATTAACTCCCAGAATGCAATTTTTAATACGGCAATTAAAAACTGCAACGAAGGCCCTATCTACGGTTCAATATCAAGGCAAAATTCATACTTAAGCAAGAGACCAACCTCTGGTTGACCTTTTCCCACCTCACATAACACAGGTATTGCTTTAAAATGGTCATCCTGGTATCCATTACTTAGACCGATCTATCCAGGAGCTACATCTACCATTGAGTGCTGGACTTGGCAGATGTATCCATGGAAAAGACTGAAAGCATCCTTTGCCTACAGCTGTAGAAAGCTGGCATAACTTCACGTGTAAGTGTGTAACTGAATGCCATATAAATAAAGAAATCTATAAACCCAGTATCCTTTTGGGATGGACAGCTGACTGACTGTATGTCTTCGAAGAATGCAGAGGATTCTCTCCACTCCCTGAGAATAAGTAAGAACTTTGAGGTAGATGGATCAACTGAAAACTTCATGTCTCCCAAGCCAATCACAACTGCCAGGACTAAAAATTAGGATAAAGTATATAGAACTGAGAAAATGCATATTAAAATCACAATACAAAGAGGTTTTTGAGATTCCAGTTGTTTTGATTTTTCTGTGTATTTAAAAAGAAGAAGAAGAAGAAGAAAAAAACCAAAACCAAACCAACCAAAACTGAAATAGTTTAAATGTTTCACCACCAAATCTGAAATTTATTGCAAAAGTTTTGCTGGTATATGTTTAAGACATTACTTTGGTCAAATGCCAAAAATAAAAGGTGGTCTGTGAAGACACACGTGGAGTAAAAGAAATGCTGTAGAGTGGGAAACTTTTATAAGATCACCAAGCCAAATCCTCAGGGTAAGGTCAGGAACCAACATAGCCGCTCCTTGAGCTTAGACATTTATATTTTAGTACAACTGTGAAAAAGAGGAGACCTGGCCTGCTACTGGAAATACCACAGCTGTTGCAGAAATGCTTAATACTGCCATAGACTGTGCTTAATCACAGATGAAAAACTCTCAGTCTTTACTCATTTCTTCTCTTTTATTATTCCAGCTACGTTCATTTTACAGGAACTGAGCTGCCTTGGTATCTGAGGTTGAAAAACTTGCGGTTTGAGGGGACTAATTTTACATATTATATGCTTTATTTACGCTAAAAAATAATAGAATAAAGACTACTAGATACATCTGAACTGATGCAAAAAGCCCAGACAGCACCCACCCCTTTTTTTGGTAGACTTGCACATCAAATCGGTTAAATGGGAGAAAAGAAGCAAGCTATTATTTTATTATTTTTTTAGCAGCAGAAAAGAAAGAAACTGGAAAAGCAGACATCTCACAGGACACTCTAATGAGAAAACTTAATGCATCAATTGTATCCCATTTCTTATGCTAGAAACTTATTTATGTCACTTAGTTTTAAAGAATATACAGAATACCTCCAAAATCAAACCAGTGATCCCCTAGCTCTGTACATGGCTTGGAATGCCTCCCAGAAACAAGGTCTGTTCCAAACCTTGGTCACAGACAAATTAGTGAAACGTCATACCCACAGCTTGTACTTCTCATCACTGGCAGCTCCTGTAAGATATTGGTCCTGATACCTCACGCACAGATGAGAAACCTTCTCAGAGACTTGTGCTCTCTGACGATGTGCACGCAGTTAGAGACAAGAGGATGAAAACCTCCAGCATAGCCTTCCTGCACAGGTAAGCCTCCTGCTGCTGACTCACAAAGGCATTGGGTTTTCTCATTTTTAAATAGACAACACACACACAGTATACCTGAGAATATACAGTATCTTTTGAAAAGTTATTGCTGATATCGAATACTTGCCCCAAACATTGCCCCACATCAGTGTTTCTGCTTGGTTTTGCAACTGCTTAATGCTTCTTAAAAATGAACAGGTGGAAGAAGAGCCAGATTTCATGGTTGCTTAATGCAGGCAATACAAGGGAGCCCTCAAACACAGCCTTGCCTGGTTGCTGTGCAGAACAAAGAATGAAAGCTCAATGCTTTGCCCTACACAAAGGTGCTCTTTCCAAACTGCACAGGAAATTCACCCCATATAATTACACCTGTGTTTCATGATGTGAAAGGAAGAATGGAGGAAGCAAGAGGGAAATCTGTGCTACACTGCTTCTCACTACACTTTTACCTACACAGCCCCAGTCTCTAACTGGCAACCCAACAGAAAATGAAATGTGAAGCATTATCAAAGACAAAGCAACACAGCAGGACAATAAAATACCTTTTTCCAATTTCTCACAACAGTATTTTTCACGCTCTTCCACACCAGGCCTATTTCTTCAAACTCAAACCCTTCACAGCACTTCTCTGTTCTACCTGGAATTCTCTTTGCCTTTAGTGACACAGGAACAGAAAGGGGGTTGAGGATGCCTTCTAACAGCAGCCTGAAATTCTTTACATATCAGGATAATGGTTTGTCTTGTGGTATATTGAGACACATTTTTATGGGTCTAAATATCAGACATGTGATGATAAAGACATTTTCTAAGCTAGACTGAATTCTAACAGGCTAAAAAAAGAAATTGAAAATCTCTACCTGTAGCCCTAAGCTTTGCCAGTCTTTTATTTTCATTATTCAGAGGTAAGTAAATCCTTCCAGAGCTAGAAATATTTTTAATGAAATGACAGGTGAAAATTCAAAGATCTACATTTCAGTTTTGAGCCAGTGATGATATTTTACAGTTACAGGAGAACAATCTCCAATTTAGACACATCCTTTTCTGCAAAAAAGGGATCTGTCTACATATCTTGAAGGTGAAACAAGGATGTTAGGCAAAATGGGATTTAATACAAGACATATGGTCACCTGGAGCAGCCATAAACCTCCACAGCTCCTAAAAGTCTTGTAAATGCATGAGGTGCTCTGTAGAATGACGTCATGGAATAATGTAGGAGAAATTTCCGCCATCCCCTCTTTTATGGAGCAATGCTATATGAATATCTTCATATTCTGACATGTTATCCTGAAGATAGTGCAGCTTTATAGCCATATATGCAACAATTTCCAGGATGATTTACTTGGACCTTGAGCTTAATCTGTACCCCAGCTTGGGAGAACGGACAGGAAAAATTTTCTGACTCTGTTTCAGTTTCTCAATGGAAAACAGTAAATAACTTCTACTCATTCAACCAGCTTATAAGATTATTTTTCCCCTGCAGAGCCCTATATGGATTGTGTATTTGGCCTTGTCACTGCATTCACAAGCTGCTGGGTTGTTTGGTGGTTTTTTTGTTCTGTTTGGGGGGGGTGTTGGGGGTGTTGTTTTGTGGCTTTTGTCTTTTGCTGTTATTGTGGTTTTTATTTTCACATTCTAACATTATTTCTGAAGTGACATTGTCATACAAAACCCCTGCAACACATGCCTGTGTTCTCATTCTCTACTGTTTGTGCCCTCTTCTGTTTTCTTTCAATTAAGAAGATGTGATAGCCTATTTCAATTTTAAACTGGAGTTGGAAGAGTTACAACTCTGAATTTGGTTATTCTCTGTTAAACAAAGCGCTTAATGAGAAAAAAAAAGAGCTGTACAAGTGTACACTTTTTATAGTATTCATGGTGCCTTACATAACAACCAATTAATCATGGTCTTATAAACCCCTTAATAACTGTGTTACTCATTAGCAGAAAGTTTGGCTTATTTTCTTGACTTTCTATACCATGTCTTCCCAGGAACTTAGATTTCTCACTGTAATTCCTTTTACTGTTTTTGTTATTATTATTTGTTAAGGTATCTTTAAAATTAAAATGAACATAGGCAATGAAAACTTATGTCTTGGAGAAAACAGCCACTAGGCTTTGTGAGATTGCAATGTTATGTTTTGGCCTATTGATCAGGGAGTTTTTTAGGTTATATGTAGCAGATACACCTCACTATCCTCACAGAAGATCCTATAAAATCCAATAAAGATTAAAGCAATAACGTTTCTACAGGAGTTAAATAGGACTCTAGAGAAATAACTTTAAACACTAATAGCCTTTTCATAGAGCTCTACAGGACTGTATAAGTACTTTCAAAGTGCATTGCATTTGCTGTTACAGATTTCCCATTCAAAGCAGGAGGATATGGCTGTAGCTGAAAAGGTTGAAACAGCCAGCCAAGTGATGACTTTCAAGAATCAAAGCCAAATTCTCTTCCCAGTCATTTTCAAGCAGGAAGAAGTGTTCAATCAGTGCTAAACACTACTGAAGGCACACATTTGCCTGTGCACGCACGGATGGCTGCACACATACACAGAAATGCATTCAGACTAAAGTTTGCCCATAATAATGCCACTATTAGACCCAGCAATTTTAATAACATGGCTTCCAAGAACCTTTATTGTCTTCAGATCCCACAACAAATGTCTTCAAGAAAACAGCTGGACCAGGACAAAGGACTGGGCCTTCAGGCTCTAAAGAGAATTATATTTTCAAACTGTCCCCATGGATCCTTCAAAACATGCATGAGTCCATCACTAATACATTCACTCATTTTCTCAACTTACAGGTTAGGTCAAGAAGTTAAACCTATGAGGCTTTTGTGCTTTGCACAACATAAACTTTACCTTGTGCATTAAGGTCATTAACTGGAATGAGGAGCACCAGAGATATTTAATTTCCACGGAAGTCGTGACCTCAGAGCCTAAGGGTTGGGTTTTTTGTCACAGTGGTTCTTTTGTCTTCTAAATCCCAATCTTTGTATATAGAGTTCATAGCTGGATGATGACCAATAAAGGGGTTTTAGCAAGCTTTTCCGTCCATCTATTCCTCCGTACACTTGTACACTCACCTACACAGATTAAGCACTGTAAGTGAAACGCGAATGTGTACTGTGAAACCTGATAATGGTTTCAGTATATCCAAGCAGGTTTCTTGATTCTGATGATCAATTCGTCACCAGCTGACTTTCAAATAGTCGTAATAGTGAAGACAGACATTGGTTGATGTTTCACTGGTAATATTTCTCAGTAAACTCTGCAACCACAGAAGATACCCAGGAAAAAAAGCATTCACATGGGCTACATCAAAAGAAGCGTGGCCAGCAGGCTGAGGGAGGTGATTCTCCGCCTCTACTCTGCTCTTGTGAGACCCCACCCAGAGTACTGCGTCCAGCTCTGGGGTCCCCAGTACAGGAAAGACATGAAGCTGCTGGAACAAGTCCAGAGGAGGCCACAAAGTTGATCAGGAGGCTGGAACACCTCTTCTATGAAGAAAGGCCAGAAAGATGGGGTTGTTCAGTCTGGAGAAGAAAAGGCTCCAAGGAGATCTTATTGCAGCCTTTCAATATATAAAGGGGGGTTAGAAGAAAGATGGAGAATTATTTTTTTTTTTTAACCAAGGCCTATAGTGACAGAACAAGGAGCAACAATTTTAAGCCAAAAGAAGGTAGGCTTAGATTGGACGTAAGAAAGAAGTTTTTATGATGAGGTTGGTGAGACACTGGAGCAGGTTACCAAGAGAAGTTACAGATGCTCCATCCCTGGAAGCGTTCAAGGCCAGGTAGGATGAGGCTTTGAGCAGACTGATCTAGTGAAAGATGTCTCATCCCATAGCAGAGGGGGTGACTAGATAACCTATAAATGTCCTTTCCAATACAAACCATTCTGAGATTCCATGATTCTAAGAAATTGTCCTCTACCTGGAGGTGTTCATGGTATACAATTTGTATCGACCAATGGAAACATTTATAAAATTCACTGAAAAATTAGGCATCTTTTATCTGATAAACATAGGCAGTATGGGAGGGTGCTCCCTGCTATACTATCAAGTGCTTATTATACTTTAACAGTCACTACACTGTGCATATGTATTGTCTCTGAAATACATCCACTAACACATTTTGACACCTGGTTTCTGATACACACGTGACAGTACACATACACATCTTTCCTTGAACGTGCACTCCAGCTTGCCTGACTATGTGGAAGACACATAATAATAGATTTTTAGAAAGATGCATTATTTCATATATTAATTTTTTCAGGCAATAAGTCCTAAAGACATGAATGAAACTGACAGAAAAATGAGTTACATACATTATCAGAAAATTACTCTGCGATAGACAACACAGCCAACTGATAGGACCTCTGTAACAGCCTTTTACTTTGCCCAAAAGGCATTGAACGAAGCAGTCGAGAGAAACAGGACACAGTTAAAAGAAAGGACTTAGAGGTTCCATATGGCAACTGTAGAGCTTTCTAACACAGAAAATTGAGATGTGGGATCATGATAAAGAAGTTTTTTTTAAAGGAGAGGAAAGAAAATAATTTTGTATGCAAGAATGCAGAAGCTCAATATAAAATATATACAATGTCAAACAATTACGGTGTTGCATTTCTGCATTGTAAACACTCAGGTTCTTTTTAAAAACTTAAAGGTTTGGGTTTTTTTCTGGCTTTTTTTTTGTTTTGAAAGGAAACTCCTACAGTTTTGTAGGCACCTGAGAAACAGAAAAAAACATCTTTTTGACAGTAATAGAGCAAAACCAAAATACAGCAACATGATTTTAGAGTAATATAAGCTATCATAAATATATGATGAGTTACCGGATAGCCATTTCGCCCTGGTAGACCCTGGTTGAATGAGATGAAATGGTATGACACACATTAACAACACAGTCATGACATATGACATAACAAACATGCAGAGTACATTACTAGCAAATTATAATTTGCATATTAATTGTTGATACGCGATGATATTACAAACCAACAAATGTGAAATACGTACTACACAATGTAGAAATGAGGCTTTGGCAATGGAAATTACATGTTTTAACTTAGACATTCTAAATAAAAGGCTACTGGCTACTTTGGATTCTCAATGAAATTCCTTTTGTTGTGAAGAGAATTATCCATGTAGACTGAAGGGCAATACATGATTAAAAGAAAAAAGGTTTAGTGGCTAGGCTGTAAGGTACTAGATACATAAGCTACCACTAGAACACAGGTGCCAAACAAGAAATTTGAGAATGCTATAACAGATCATAAAAAAATAAATGGAAAGCCCCAGTCTTTGTTATCACCTGACACCCAGTAATCATGTAGAAGGAAAACAGAGCACTGCAGTAGCCTTTGAAAATGCAACGTACACCTAGTTCCGTGCAGCGCTGTGTGGGATATACAAATATTTGCTATTTTATATGAAAACGATTACCACAGTCTCTCAGGTGAAAACAATAACTGAGTTCACAACAGTTGCCCCTAGCCAGACTGTAAGTCTCTGAGAAAATAAAAAAGTGAATTAGGAACAAAAAACATATTTTAAGTGCCTTGTCGCATCTTAAACCCTGACTGCCCATCAGCAAGATGATGTCCTGTAAGTTTTGTGTACGAAACTCAGAATTCCAAGTCAGACACTTCTTAAAACTACTCAGTCTTGGGAGCTACTGCAGGTTTGTGCTAATTTTGCTATGATCTAGACTTTTCTTCTCTCTCTCTCTCTTTTTTTTTTTTAAATGGACCTATCTGAAAACAGTAGGGAGCTCAAGTCAAAGAGGTATCTCATAATGAGGGACACAGTGAACTCTGGCCACATTGTCTTCCTACTGGAAAATGGCTTGTATCATGATTTATGGTTGTTCTTTGTGTTTCATGGGAAGACTGCAAAAGAAAGTCAGTGTTTCTTTCAAATAACACCATTATGCATTAAGCCTGGCTTTTCATTGATGGCTTGTTAAATCAATTTGCCACTACAAACTGCTGAGCACGTGGTCAAACTCTTTCAAGTATGTAGTACGTAGTATGTAGTATCACTGCTCAGTATATACAGTTTACAGTAAAATCATTAGGTCACAGCAAAAATTCAGCATATTAATTCACTATTCTCAAATATGCATGTAGCACAGAGTAGACAGATAATCTGGGCCTGGAAATAGTGTGGGAATGCTATGTCCATCAAAGAAAAAAATAGTTAGAAATCTGCAAACACTGTAAAAGAAATGCTGTTTTAATAGCAGCACTTTTAGACCATACGGTGCACATGGATAGCACGATAAGTACAAATGTTTGAGACATGTGTGTTTAGTCCTATTCTTCAAGTCAGACTTACGACCTGCCCTGCAAATATACTACAAAGCAAACAAAAGACCAACCAAACAAAACCTAACCCAAAATCAAAACAATGCCCGCTGAAAAGAAAACAACAAACAACACGACAAAAAAAAAAAAAAACCACAACAAAAAAAATCCAGAGCAGAGAAACCGTTTTCTTACAAATAGGATTAGCACAAGATTCAACCAACTTACTGAACTCAATAGTACTATTTAACATTCATTTTACACAAGCACTTAGGGTTTTCAGTAACAATTACACTGCAACGAGCTGGACAGGCTGTGTAATTCTAAAGAGCAAGAAGCCTGTACCCCAATAATCCGTGGTAACTGCAGAAGAAGTTACTACCCAGCAAAAGGCAGAGTGACCGATTTTGGACTTAAGGTAGCATACTCACACATTTTTATACTGCAGTAAAATATCTGTTATCAAGTCATAAGCAAAATGAACATAACATACTTACATGGAATTGTGATCCAAACTGCTATCTGGAGTGCTGAATATAAAGCTTTATGGGTTTAGAGACTTTTTTTTTAAGGAACCTTCTGAGTAAATTATTCAGCTCCAAGATAATTAGTGAGCGTTCACACTGTATAAGTATAAATATCAAAATTCCCTCTTGATGATACATGATCATTTTATCACGGTGATAACAGGATCTAACAGATTTCTCCCTGATTCTGGAAGAACCAACAATGTTTCACTGTACTTACAGGAGGTCCTGTGGGGCAGGGGAAGGGGAAAGAGGGTAAAAAAAGAGAAAAAAAGAATACGTAAGCTTATGAAATTACTGAAGAATGATACATATGTATGAAGCCAAGCGCAAGACCTCAGGTCTGTGAGTAAGCCACATTGCTAATACACTGCACACATTTTCTCCTCCAAGTACTTTGTAGCTTTGGTTGTGGTTTGCAAATTGTAAACGTGACTAATGCCTAAATGCAAGCACTTACCTTACCAATTCTTCAATTACAGTCATGCAATCTTATGCAAGTTGCTTCTCCATCCATTTCCATGCAATTTCATGCCAGTCCGAAAAAATACCAGCCATGGACTAGAACTCATTTTGTCACACTCCTCTTAAAGCACATAGAACCACATCACCAGTTTCAGTTAGCCACGCAGTTGGCATTTGATCACAGCTTGGCTGCAAAACTGCACAAAATACCCTTGGCATTTAACCTTGGCATCTCGTCAAGACATACATGCACCGGCATCTTCCAGCCTTCCAACTTTGCCTGTGAGGGGAGGTTTCAGTGGCCACCTGACAGTGCTGAACTTTCTTTTCATCACCTTCCTTTCTCAAGGCACACATATAAAATGCTCCCTATTAAAATGTCACACTTCATGAAGTGATATTTGCACATTTTTTCAATTATTTATACTCAAAGACTTTTGTACAGCAGTTCTTGGAAACATTATCAAAGGGCCACAAATCAAATCTACTATTTCAGTCTTATTAAGTTGAGCAGCTGCAGCTCCCAAATCAATGGCATTTCATTAAGCTTTTATGCCTCTCTCTAATTTCTGAATAAAGTGAAGTGCAAAAGGAGTATAAACCAGCAGCAGCTGTACTTTGAGATTGCTTTTAATATTGACAGCCTTTTGGTTTTAACAATGCAATTTTATTGTCCAGTAACTAAGGTAATTTCTTTATCCTGGTAAACATTCTTAAACAGCATTTAAGGTACAGGCCTGTTTTTAAATGAGAGAGATCAATTTCCTTTATTACTAGTTTAATATGTGTTTATTTGAGATGTAAAATGAATCGACAGGCATCCGGCAAAGTAATTGCCAGGACCATTTGTAAGACAATCTTCAACCATAGAATTTCCTTCTGTACCATAGCATTTTTCTCTGAAGGAAATACTAATCCAGTGCTGAATGGAAACACCAAGGTGATTTATATTAACCTTTGGGAGGGCTTGGCTTCAGTTTTGTGATGCAGGAAAATATGGAAATAGTTTTTCAGAGCCAGATAAATGATCGTTTACAGAGATAAGAAAGGCTATGTACGATTTACGGAGATGAAGCTGATTGGAAGATTTTCCTTACTGGCAGATTAGACAAGACAGCCAAGGAGATTAGAAGTGCTCATGGTCTCCTGCATCATCCGCAGAAAGTTCACCTTTATGAAAAGCTGAATCCCATAAGGTGATCAACAGTTCTAGTTTCCGTGAATGTCAGCAGGAAGAGGTGCTCAACACCTCACAGCATGGTCTCAAAGCTCCGCACCAACAGTGGGGTTCCCTCAACGGTAACCTCTTCCTTGGTATAGGATAAGGAACCACCAAATATTCTATTTCTATTTATTTATTTATATTCTTCTTTTCTTTAAGTAAGAACTTAACTGCTACTCATTGTTAGTAAACAACAATTTCTTTCATACAGAGTAGTCTACTTATCACATCATTTCCCTCAGTACTGACATGCTTGACATATGGAGTTTTATTTCCTTCTTTATTTCTTTATAAAACTGTTCATCTCAAACCAAGGAGGGGGGCAGGGCAAATGCTACACTGATTTATAGTACTCCAACTACCAGCTTACATGGAGTTATTCTAACTTGCAGAAGCATGAGAAGACATCAAAAGGGTTTGGCAGTTATCAATGTGATACTAATGGTACCATGTCAAGCGTTATGAAGCGTGCCTACAAATTAATGATGTCCAAGACTAGAAAAATATCTGGAAGGCCACCAGGTATATGCCAAGGTTCACAAATTTTTTTCCAGAGAAGTTTCAGAACTCTCTTTCAGAGCACACAAGCACTAAAAATAAAAATGAAGGCATGCTGGGTATGCGTCTTCACAAAAACATAGACATCAAATAATAGACCTTATGAAATTGAAAACTTACCAGTCTCTCCTCTTCTGCCCCGCTTACCTCTTTTCCCTGGAGGACCTAAAAAGAAAACGGTGGGTTGTAACTCTTTTCCTTGAAATTATATGTAGAATATAATTTGTGTTTCGATATAAGGGCATTCAACAGATGCATTACGTGAGGATCAGAAGCTTTGGCTGAGCAAGGGTAAAAGATAACCAGAATAAGATTTAGGAATCTGAAGATAAAATTGACAGCTACATTATGCACTATACACTCTCAGAAAAAAGGCTGCGAGAAACTTTAGAGGTCATTCAGTTCATCCCTCTTTCTCAAGGAAAAAGTTAACCACATCTAAATTATTACTGCAACTTTCACAGGCATTTTTTCCACAGTATTTCACTGTTCTGACAAGTGGAACATTTTAGTTTATACACAACTTGCTGCACTGAAGCCCATCATTTCTTGTGCTTTCCACCACAAACCCCATGATGAAATTGTTCCTTTTTTTCCTCTCAAAAATATTGCTCAGAATTGTTCCACCATTCCTTCAATCTCCTTGAACCAAACTAATCACAGGGCATTAAATCTCATTCAGTTATTCCTGTATTGAGCACAAAGATTAATATTTATTTATAAGAGCAATCCTCTAGAAAATGCACCCTGTGTCTATACAAAAACATGCAAGAGATGAAGAAACGACCATGTGGCTTGCAATCCCCCAAACACTAACAAGAGCATATGTGGTGTTGGACACTTTGCTTCCAGTTTATGTCTGTTAGCCACACCGCAACAGCTTAGTCCCGGTATGCTCTTTGCTAAGGAATCCTTACTACTCTTTATCCATTCTCCAAAATATTTACACACTACAGTCAGTGTTTGCTGTCACCTCTAAAGAATAAATAAAATCTGTTTTGTCCCTCATTTCTGCACTCCAATCTTCAAAATCCATTCTAGACTGCAGACATTCTCCTCTTCTCAGTGACCTTGACATATTGTTCCTGAAGATGCAAGGAAAGCACGCTTGGACTTCTCCTTGTACAGCTCGGAGGAGAGGCAGCAGCTGTGGCGGTGACACAGAGTACTGAAATGCTGCTGCTCTGGAGAGAGCGCCACGGGTGGGACTCTCGGAGCTGCTGAAGAGGCGCAAGCGCACCGGTGGAGTTTCCAACAGCAGCAAAGCATGCAGGAGCAAAGCACCTCTGCTGCGGCTGTATCTCACTGCCTGTGATAGATATGAGGTGCACAGGTGGTTTTGTGCAAATAGGTAAGCAACTGTCTACTACTTGAAACAGCTACAAGATTTTACAAATCCTCTGAACTATCATCCCATAGTTTTTAGATGCATATGAGTGCCAAATCTGACTTTGTATTATAGATTTGTGGCAATCTGGCTTAAAATAATAGGATGCTGAAAGGAAACATTAGTGATACAATTTCAATATATATGTGAAATAGCATTCATTTGCCAGGGAAATAAAAGAATATCGATTTTTTTTAAAAAAAAAAATCCAAACAGGAGCAGCTCTGGCCTTGAAGGTAGAGAGGTTTATCCCTATTAGAACACTATAAATCTCACTAAAATCCCTCTTGCTTGTTCTGTTTTAGTAATTACAGTAGTGACATAATGCAACATGAGTTTAAGACAACAATATTATACAAAGCAAGAATGGTATAGGATATTCATTACCAACAGCACACTTAACAAGAAAAGAATACTTTTGTTTTATATCCTGAAAAACCGTAAAAGTGTCACTTCGTTGTAGAGAACCTTGCAACTTCCTCCTGAAACACTCCGGCCTCTGCAACAGATCTATGGAAACTTATTACACAGGAACGTTACAACACATAATAAGTTTCTAAACGCACATATTACCTTTTTTTTTTCCCTCTCCCCAATTATGATTAGCATACTTGTGCATACACATACCTGCTCAGGAGCCCTCAGTGGATATTTTCTGGGCCACCCCCAAGCGCACAAGACACCTGTGCAGCAATGTGGGCTGATCACAAACATGGACGTGCAGGGGAAACTTATAAGGCTCTTCATAAGATAATGACCTGTCTTTCAGCGTATTCTCATCCTGTTTGTACAATATTATCTTATTAAACTTTAACTGCACTATATGTGTGCACACGCACAAACATATCTACTACCATGTTTCCTTTAGAGAAAACAACAGAAGTTTGAAACCAAAGGACTCCAGCTGCAGACCAGCAAAAGGCATTAAAGCCACTAACAGAAAACCCTGAAGGTAACTTCAAGCTATGAATTTCAGGATGAAACTAATTTTGCCCAGTAAACCATATTTCCAGAGCATTAAATTGCAAGTTTAGTAGCTGTGTAGAATGACAGTGAAGAAGGGGCTCCAGTTCAGTTCTTTCCTCTGATAGCAAGCACTGATCACTTCAAAGCCATTATTCTGAGATAACTAGATTCAGATGTCAGTGTCAATCACCAGAAAAATGCTTATTACTATTATTCTATTTCCAAAGTAAGCACACCACTGAAGTTAGGAAAATTACTCCAGGCTTAGCCACCATCCCCGACCTTTGGCTCATCAGGCCAGCAGTATCTAAGAGCCACTGAGTGATGTGAATCACTTCTCCCTCACATTAAAAGCTTTTTTGATTTCTGCACTACTCAGGTCTCTGTCAAGGTGGTGCCATTTGCAAAGCTCTTAGACATTGAGAGATGACAGGTGGATCTTGCAAACTGCTGCTGGGTTTTGGGGACCATTTGAGGAAACGTTTACTATATACTTATCGATCTATTTTTCTTTTACCAGCACAAAACAATTAATTTTAAGTAGTTAATCTCAGATGGTACCAGTTCACAGAAATGCTAACGCTGACGTGTAAGGTGATCGCTAGGTGACCCACTACTTCAGAAAGTACACAAGTTTTCAAGATTTCCTGAACGGGCTGCTTTCTCTAAATCTTAACTGCTAACATCATCTGTTGCTCCAAGGGTTTCCAGTTACCAAAACCCTGG
The DNA here is from genome assembly GCA_013399095.1 of Psophia crepitans. Taxonomy (NCBI): domain Eukaryota; kingdom Metazoa; phylum Chordata; class Aves; order Gruiformes; family Psophiidae; genus Psophia; species Psophia crepitans. The sequence continues at coordinate 148,191 of VWZZ01002753.1, forward strand.
GCGTTTTGCTATAAATACTAATTTTCCATCTGTCCATATTTTTGGAACTTTGCAATAATTGGGTGACTTGGTGGAGACTCGCTGCAGCAGAAGGAGCAGTGAATAAAGTTATGCTAAGCACAGTGCTAGCTTCCAACAAGTCCACAGATTTTTACAGCTTGCACAAGATACACAATATATGACACAACTATTCTGAACTTTCTTGTCTGGGGTAAAAATCTCTGTAGAATTGTATCAGAAATGTCCGTGCTGAATTGAATTTAATCCAGAGTATTTAAAAAGTAGTTTGTTTTGAACATCTTTTTATATTAAAGATATTAAACTTAGAAAGAGAAACAAAAGTTTGAATCTCGGTGGAGTGAGCTGGGTTAATAAAGATTAATGATACTGAGCAATAAGCAAAAACTATTTTTTATAGTAGCCAAGTTTGCCAATACATTGTTTTCCTAAGCTCACTACATTTACCTACAGGCAGGGAGTAAAAATTAAATGCCAGAAGATCAGCTGGTTTTCATTTTTAACCTAGTTTAGCTTCAAAATATTTGAAAATATTTTATTCTTCTAAAAACATTTATAAATCTAATTTTTATGAACAGAGGGTTTAAAAAGGATTTTATTTTTTTTTGCATTCAATGTAAGAAAAAACTAATGCCACTGCTATTCCATAGCTACTGAGGGAATTTTGAAAATTAAAGAAATTGGAGGGGTTATATTGCAAAAAACTAAGAATCAATTACTTATCCGAATTTATCTTCTCAAGGACTAAATATCAAAAAGGTTTGCCTTTCTTACCTACCACAGATAACTGGCAAACAAAAACCCCATGAACAGAAAAAATCCTCACACCCCACACATGACCAGCTTCATCCAGATAACACCTTTAGACTTTAACACCTGATACTTTAACTGAAGTGTAAGCAATAAAAAGTAACAAATCAATAATAAGGCCGTAACAGATAATTCCTCCCCCAAATTCCTCCAACTAAACTCCAAAATTCTTCTCAATGTAGTACCACTATAGAGGAACAAGAATGTAACTATAAACGAGTTTTCCAATACATTTTCAAAAATATAAACACAACTTTGGTGACGTTCACCTCCTAGTAATGGGTATTCTACCCTTTGGAATCAGAAACCCCAGATTATAGTGATGCAAATCAGAAATAATTCATACAGATAGATGATGGGCAGATCATTGCTGTGGTCCTGAAGAGGCTGCTTCAATGTGCCTTCTTTCTTTTTAATAATTTGTCCTCTCTGTGCAGAGCAGTGCCAGAGGTCTGCAGTGGATCTGCTACTTTTAGACTTCTTTATGGGAGATGGTTTTTACTAGGGGTAAAGGAGATTACAATTGTCTGTACTCCACTATATGCCTTGCCATATATCAAAAGAGGTCACATAAATCAGCCACACACCTTAAGGGGTGGGAGCCAACATACCATCTTCACACTGCAGAGAGACTCAGCTACGCACTCAAGCCTTAGCAGACAAGAGAATCAATCTTAATCTGATAGTTAAGAACACTATAAATCTTAATTTTAGATCTCTGTATATTTTTTAATTCAGATACAACAGATGGAAAATACACTTTCTTAAAATGTGCTTATTATTGCATTTTTTCAGTGTTTGGGCTTGAATTGTGAGTTAAACAATGACATCATTCATTTATTAAAGACACAAAAATGTAAAGATGGTGTATGTTGTTCACACATTAGGCAGGAAAAGCAGGATTTTCTTCAGTTCAGTTCTCCACCTACTTTCTAAAAAAGAACATTCCAAAAGCATCAACAAGTTATCTTTGCTCAAAGGAAAAAGGAACCGACCTATGAAAAAAAAAAAAAAAGACCAAAGAAAAAAGAAAAGAATAGTGTTTTCCTTCCCCAGGATACATTTTTAGTTATAGAAGAAATAATTTACAGTGTAATAATGGATATTTATGAGGCACTGGAAAAACTGGGCTCATGTTTTTAATTGATACGAACCAGTCATGATTACTAAGCTGCACTGCTTCACACCAGCTAAGAACTTTGAAAACAGAAGGACAGACAACGTGCAGTTTGCCTACATCAAAATTTGGCTCTATAACTTTCTCTTAATCTTCTAAAGACTAATTCCATGCTGTTACGGAGATAGATTCAATAATTAAGTGGGCCAAACTGGGAGAGGAAGTTATGCCATGAGAGTCAGGACTTTCAGAAAAAATCTACATGTGCATCCTCAGAACTAAGGGTGGTAACTAGTATGCTGTTACAGTGGCACCATCTGTATTCTTTCACTTACTGATATATTTACAGCAAACAAGTTCTACTTTTCAAAGCAGCAGACAATAAAAAAATCCAAAACAAAACCCCAAACCCACCACATTTGGTGGATGGGACCTAGAGCCCCTCTATCAGCACCCTGCAGGCATGTCAAAATGCGATTTGGTCATCAGCTGATCTAGAAAGTGAAGTTTGTCCTAAGTTTGGAAAGAAGTACAGTGGTATTATCAAGTAAAAGGAAAAGGATTTACCCATCTCAGGTTATACCAAACCCTAACAGGTACTCACTGTCTCTGCAGGTAAGAGCTCCTACACCACAATGGTGCAAGAACCTAAGGATAGCAGAAGAGTTCAGAATCCTGTTCCCTGTTTTACTAATGCACAGCACCTTGCTCACATGTCGCTTGACGCACACACGTAGCTACTGTTAAAGGTAATGAGTACATGTGTACACGAAAAGAAGAATATTTTCCTGGCCATTTCAGAGGACATCCATTTCACATGTAGTTTACAGCAACATAAGATTTTGCCTGTCAAGTCAGAAAAATGAATTGGGCCAATTACATCCTGAGCTATTTTGCTGAAGTCAGCAGAATTACTTCAATATCATTAGGCATAAAACTGCTAACTTTGCTGAAATCATGTGATTAAAATATCTAGAAGCCAGCCGGAGCAAACCAAACCACCCAAACTATCCTTTCTAACTCGACCGTAACACTGGCAAAATAACTCCTGTTGGTTGCATTTCAAGCTCCATCACCCTAATTTGTCAATGGATTCAGCTCTCTCCTTTCCACTTCCAGAGCGCAACCCAGCTGCCATCATTTAATCCCTGCCACACTGCTCCCTGCCAAACTCAGACCGGGCTTGCAGAACCATGCTGAACAGAGCCAACCTCTCGCTGCTCACAGGGAGAGGATCGCTTCCCCAGCAAACTGGCACCTCGGCACTTCACAGCCCTCGGAGCACCCTTGGTGCGTGATTAACTGCCCCGTCCTGCTAGCCTCCTCCTACTGGAATGGTCACCAACCTCTGCAAACGGTACTGAAACATCCCAACAGGCTGAGCTCTCAGCCAGTGGGTGTCTGGGCAATATGGGATTCAACAGACATGTCCACAGTCTTTTCTCATAGCACTGCCATCAAATCTGTCCCCAGTTGGGAAGAATGGGAGCATTTCTATCTCTGAAGCTGAGCACGTTCTTACAAATGCTGCATGGATCTCTTCCAGGCTACTTCATCAGGCTTTTTGCTCTTACCTCTTTTCTCAGATTTTTTAGCTCACATAACACTTGGACTCTTCTTTCCTCCCACACTGCACAATCATCCCACCTAGCGTGTCAGTCTTCTGCTTTGTACCTCAGTCTGTCTGGGACAGCCTGCCTGAATTTCCTACCTCATAAAATTATCTACCTGATATCGAGCCTCAGCTGGATAAATAACATTCATTGTTTCACGCACAGTACCTCATCCTTTTGGCTCACCATGAAATATCATTGCATTGCAGTGCTTGGATGCATGTCAGGGGCCATTACGCAACTTGGCTGAGGAAATACCAAAATCAGTTTATCTGATCCACAGCAAAGAAATCTGACCTCCCTAAGTCAGGTTATTTGTATCACTTCTGTGCATGCTAAATGCCATCTGATTAGAGGCATCCAGCCTAGCATCGTTTCACTAGTACCAGGCACTGGTGAGGGAGCTCAAAGAACCCCATGATCATCACTTGTGAGATAGCCAGAACTGCGCATACACATACATATCTCCACTTTCTCTTCTGTGGTAAACATGCTTGAAGCATGAAAGGTAATATTCCTTCCAAAAATTCTAACATCATTCAGTATTATCTTTTTGAACTAATTCTATATCAATGTCTACTCCTTTTTTCCCTTGACCTTGTAAAATTGTTGGCCTAAGAAACCATGTGTGACAATAAGCCTCACTGTGCAACACATGCTTTAAGAAGTATTTGTTTCTTCTTGTCAATGGTAAGTTTACTGTCTTGTAAAATCACAGTCTGAGAAACTTACATTCCTTACTCAGCTTCTTGTTACACTGTGCGAAACAGCACACACGTTTTTAAGATGTTCTCTTGCCTGTCTCCTTCGTAAGGTGAACATACCCTATTTTTTCAGTCTCTCCATCTGAATTTTCTCCATATCATAAATCATAATTATTATTGCCTTTTCTTAAGCTTTCTCTGATTCTGCAGTGAGTCTTTTAGCATGATAAAGCTGAAACATCTCACGCTTTGTCCAGAGTCCTGAGCTCTTGCTCCAACATGACTCCTACAGGAGGAGCACTAGTGCGTGTCCAGCAGACTGGCTCTACCTATACCAGGAGTCAGCAGCTGGCAAGGAACAGCCTGGTACAGCCTTTCCTGCAGAGCCTGGCAAGAAGCACCTCTCAGCCCTTGGGTTTGCAAGCACTTTCCCAAGAGCAGGTCCTCCTTCCAAGAACTGTCTATAGTCAAAACTTATTTTCATAATTTCTGTCTAAAGACAGCTCACTCGGAATCTGCAAATTTCACTCTGCTTCATGTTTCCCGCTAACAATACACAGGCTCAAAATGAAATCAAAGTCAAAGATTTCTTAAGCAAGACTTAATGTCTTCAATTATAAAGTAGAAGATAAGCTTTGACAAGCAAAATCTACTTAAAATTCAATTCTTGGCTATGGGTGACCACTGGACACACTTTCTTGTTTTCCATCTAACCTAGAAGTCCAAAGATACTTCCCTGCTGTAACAACTGCAGTAGAGGGTTCACAGCAGCCCTGGGTTTTGAGCATTCCCTAAACACTGTATAATTTCCACTTCTCTCTCCCTCCCACCAACACTCCTCACAGATTCTGTTTTCTGGCACAAATGTACTTTACCTATCTGGTCCAATTCAGATGCAGGCAGTGGGAGTGTTTGAAGCTGGAGTTTCTCTGCACAGCCCACAGATTGTTCGGTGGGTTGAAGCTGCCTGAAAGCTTTGTGAATGCTGGTGGTGCTGGTCCCTAGGGCTAGATGCTTGAGTGCTTAAGGGATATTCCCTCTTTTAATTGCTCTGCTGGCTACCAGCTCCTAGCCCAAAGTGAGCACTAGGCTCATTAAACATTACACAAAACATAGGTTACACATATCTTCTCTTAATGCACAATATAAGGTGGGTTATCTACTTTCTACAGATATGGCACATGACTTTATTAACAGAGGTAGTAAGTGTGAAGGCAAGTTGTTCTGTCTACAAATCCTCCCTCCTACCAGTTTCCATTTTTCTCTGTGCTGCTTTATTGTTGTTTTCATATTCCATACGAGTGACCAACGTTCTAACAAAAATGGCACCACTAGTTTACCTAACAGACCTACAGCATATTTTGCATTATTCTTCATCCTTATGTATGCTAACACTTTGGCCATAGCTGTAGTTTTAGGAGTGCCTTCACGGATCCATTCATACAAATATCACAAACTTTTACCAAGTGACAGGAGTCTTGTGATGCATTACAGTCCCAAAGTTTAATCATACTGACATTTTCTCTCTTTCTTTTCTGTTCAGTGGGAGGAGAACTGGGATAGGAAACACTGCTGCTTATGTGACTTCACTTTAGAGAGATTTAACAGTGCAGAACAAATAGATTCTTGAACTTTGCATTTTTCACAGGTTGCTGCCTCATGAAAGTGCTGTTGTAGAACATGTGTAATTGATGATATTTAAAATACTGTCAGAGGTGAAGATTCACATTTATGAGGCAACTAATGAAATGATTCACCTCAGATCACAGCTTTTGTGTCCAGCCACAAGCTAGAATTACGATCTATCTTGCTAAAGCAGTCTGAAATAGATCCCAGCAGCCTGGGCTGGAACAGTTCACTAGTTCTCACAGACTAAATTTTAGTGGCGAGGCCACTAAACTATTTTAATGAACACAGAACACTCCAAGTGCACATGGTCATCTTTGCAAACACAGAAATAGCTGCTATCACCTGGCTGACAAATATCGCTGAGGGACAGCTGAAGTATGTAGGGATAGCTATTCTATACTAGCGAGGCATGAAACTCTTCTCATCATTTCAACTTGTCATTCCATTGTATTATTATCATGCCATATCAATAGTTGGCCCTATGATGCAAAAAGCATATGTCATATTGAGGAAAAGCTATTTAAGCTTCATTTAACTTTTTCAGATACTCATGTAGATGAAATAAGAAATAAGTAACAGAATTAAATTCTTCTTTGTCCTCAACAGAATTTAAGTTACTTTTAGGGACAGATTTAGACATTTTTTTGAGGACTTGCAACCACATGGGGTGGTTAAACAGCTACGCAGTACAACTGCAGTTGTATAAAAGCAAAAGCTTCAGAATTAAAAGTCCTTAAAACCTAATCCTGCTTCCACCTTTAGGAAGCCATATTATATCTCAGTGTCAAAGGTGTGCAAAATGGCAAACAAGAACAAAAAAGCAACAGTGGAAGGCACATCATCTTTCTCAAGTGTGGTGCACTGGACAGGCTAGCTCTAGAGTAGAGTGTCAGTCACAAGTCAAACTTTCTCCAGTATCTACGCAACAACACAGCCTATGTGTTCTGTCAGGTCAGGACAGAGCAGAACTGTAGCATTTCAGGTAGTGCTATTGAGAAACAGGGACTTTTCCATGTCAGTCAGTGCCTTTCTCCACTTCAGTAAATGGCAGGTACCCTTCCATGCAGCAAGCAGTGTGCAGACATCCATCCCGGCGGTGGCTGTCATGATACTTGTGTTAAGTTACGCTCAGTCTGAGCAATTTTTCACTTAAGCACATGGTCTTGCATGTCCATGGGAGACTTTGCTCATTACTTTCTCTGAGGGTTCACTCTGACCTGAGGGAAGCCCATGATCTCAAAGCTTCCTCAAATAATCAAAGGTGCCCAACTCTTCTGTCCTCCTTTCTCAGGGGAAAAGAGGACCCCTCTCCCATGTTGCAGTGGGATGAACACAGGCTTAGATGCATGGGCCATACCAGGGCTGAAACCCCTGCAACATGTTAGAATCAAAATGGCCTTTTCTATTTCCTCCCAAGACCTGCATCCATTTATTCCTCCTTCTATAACTTCCTGCCAAGTTCCCCATGTTCTTTTCCCTTTGGATTTCATCAATCTGACTTTTTTTCTGGTTTTCTTTTTAAAATGCATCTTTTTTTTCCTTGCTGGCCATATGGCTGGCCCTCAGCTGCCAAGGCCGGTACAATAGCAACTAGGTGCAACAGCTGGAGAAAAGTCCTATGCAAGCACCCACGTGCCAATTAGACACCGCTCAATACGCTCGGGAGACGTAACAGCACAGGCTGTGGGTTTTGCTTGGGAGCAGTTGGGATAGCTCACCTCACTGCAAACATGGGCTGGGTTAAGTGTATGAAAATTATGCTGTTTCTGAGGCTTATCACTTTGTGAAATTAGAGTGTCATCTTTTCCCCCAACATGGCAATAGCAGAAGGTCATATAAACCTGATAAAAATGCCAGCCAAAGTTAAATCTCAGTCGTTCACTCCAAATTATGGGTACATGAGATTTTATTAAGAAAGAACAGGCAAAGCCAGAATTTATTTCCTTTAACTTTTATTCTTAAACAGCTGGCCCAACACTAACAGACTGCGGTTAATTTTTGGCGAAAACATAAGCCACTGAAAACTGAGTCTCACGACACGTCACCTACTCACACCCGCTATCGCAGTCGGTCATGTTATTTTCACTGGCAGCAGTGAAAGTACCTAAGGATCAATGATTCAGGTTACACTGAATGCTCATCATAGGCTGGGAGTTTTGCTACAATTTTCAATGAGTATTGGTTTAGATTAGTACAAGTGCTTTTGAAAATCTCATTTAACATGCTTCCAAATAGATTTTTCACTGAAAACACCACAAAGCACTCTGATGACAAAGCATGACACTCCAATTTCAATTTTCACACTGTTCTGTTACAGCACCTACTGAACTAGTCATTTATTGAAGAATACCAACTTTTAAAATAGTTGGTAACCATTTTAATCTAACAATATTAGCAATATTACCTTAGACTTTATTGAGTATAAAATTTATCATTTTATGTACTACAGATATGATACTGAAGTAGCTGCTGTATTACCAAAGAGCAAGACTTTTTTTAATCTGCAGCTGAAATGAACCTGTAAAAGCAAATGGCTTACCAAATATATCTGTATACAGAGCTATAGGTGAACTGAATACATGTTTAAGTGACTACAGGATTTTTAGTGTAAACCTGCAGTGATTTCCCTTAACCTATGAGCTATTCAACATTTCCACATTTTCTGGTTTTTCTTCTCTGCTTAACAGCAAGCCTAAAATCCAAAGTATTGACACAAACACGTAACATTTCCATCACATAATTTGTCACATCAGGTTCATTTTATTCTAAAAATTTCCCTCTCAAAGTCACTGAATAGCCTTTCTAGATCGTTAAAGATGTGGAACAACATCAAAACCGTATTCAGTTAAAACTGTACAACGCAAATGAAACAAATATTTAATATCCTGGACTATCTCCACTTACATTGTGGAGTCCAGGTGTCTCCTCTTACTCCAGATTTGATCCGCATGCTTAACTTTTAAAGCTATGATTGACAAGACTTTCGTGATTATGATGACAGATTAAAGTGTTCATTGAATTTAGAGGGGTTTTATTTCAGTTGTGACAGTAGTGTACTGGGAGACAATGAAACACAATACCACAGGATTAAAGGCAGCACATAACTAGTCAGGCACTGGTACTGCAATCATCTTGGTCTAACCCACACATGCTGATCACCCATTTAAACATAAAACCCTACCCCGAGCAGAGATTATTCCTTTCAAAGTCTTACTCACGTGCCTCCTCTCATTTCTAACATAATAAATATATCATTTGACGAGGAGCTTAGTGACAGCTGCACAAGTTAGTTCTAATTACCAAAAATAATAAGTGGCTTTAAAAGGTTCAATAAGTCTCTATTGCATAACAGCACCAAAGCAGCACAATTATTGCTTACAAGCAAAAGTAAATAAGTAATGAGTACCAGGACTGCCATACTCCCAAACCCCAAATGTCCGTTTCTTCTGGATAATCTATAAAAGCATCCCCTTTGTTGACACCCCATTCACCTACAGAAAGGTAAAAAAACCCCAAACTGAACACCAAAAGTGTACTTCAAAGTATTTTGTGTGAATTAACGCAGGAATTTTTGTGTGAATTAACAACTGCAAAAGACCAAAAATAATGAAAAGGAAATAACCTGTTTGCTGTGGCTTACATCTTACAGCTGCCTGTAATGGCTCTGTGATACTGGCTCTGGTTCCTAAGGAGACATGTATTCAACCTGACAGACAGCAGTAAAATATTTTTATTATCCTGGGCTACATTCTGCTCCTTGGTCTAGATTATTTCAAACAGCATACTTGCCTGAAGAAAAGAAGTCTTCAAAGAAAGTACAATCTTTGTTCAGCCTCTCCCCTGCTTTAAACACTCTTGTGATACGCTCACAAAATACAGTGGTGTATCTTTGATCCACTGGACATTACTTCAGCTTGAGATGAGAGCGCACTGGATAATCACAATGAAAAAAGGCTTCAGCAGATGCCAAAATAACCAGGACTTGGATTGTTCCTACTATACAAATCTCTTTCAGAATTTAAATGCACAACCAAAGAAAGTGGTGCTAGGTCAGGCTCAGAGTAAGATTAAAGAATTAATGGATCAAAGTTTACTACACTACTATAGTGACCTGTTTCACTATAAATTTCCAATTATTTTAAAAGTATTAAAAATTGTCCAATATAAATGTAAAGCTCAGTACTGTCCCACATACAGAAATCTTGCAGAAAGCAGCACAGGAGGATGGATGCTCTCAGCTGCTTCTCTGTGACCAGCTGTATCTTCAGTAGCTTGGAAACCATCCAACGCTGTAACTTTGTCAGCCAACTGTAACCCCATGTTGAACCTAAAGAACTTAATCCACTCTATTATTGCCTTTTCACAGGTGGAACGTGTGCCCTTTTCTTTTATCAAGGTCTTTCTCGTGACATAATAGAGACTCCAAAAATCTAATGGCTGTTCATATTAATTTATATAGATCATCCTTTACCCATACAAAGACAATGGACTTGCAGTACAAATAAGTAAAAAAAATTTCCATCTCTAGCAAAGCACATGGAATTGATCTATCATTCTAGCCTGCTAGACACACTAATATACATTCAGAGTCGAGTACACACACAAAAGAGCTTTTTATTTTAAGGCAGCTCCAGAGGGGCCTTATCAGCTTTGACTGAGGCAAATCTCCCCCTGAAGCTATGGGGCTTGTACTTGAGTAAGTGCTGAATTAAAAAAAAAAAAAGCATCTTGAGATTTGGCTCAATCTCAAAGAAAAAACAGAGTGATGGATATTCTTGACAATATATTACAAAGCTAGATGCCCTCTAACACGAAATAGTTTACATCAGCTACCGTATAAATAAGAGTTAAAGACCCTTATGCACCAAAATTGCACACTATTTACTTATAACCTGCTACTGTTTATGCTTGAAGATTAGCTGAAAGCTTTACTTACAGTATTTTCAGAGTGAAAGACAGACATGAACAATTATTTTTATACACCTACTACAAAAGCAAAGAGCCAAAGTTAATTATACAGGTACTTAATCAATCAAATTCCTAGATAGGAGCATGCTTTTCTAATTGTGTCCCTGCATGAGTGTGTATGTGTGTAAGCCAGTTACAAAAGAAACACACCTCACTACCAACAGGGCAACCTGCTTTGGCCTTCCATCTGCAGTTTCCCACAACCAGTCAGTGGCAGTAACATTTGGAGTGAAATGACTATAGTGGAGAACAAGCTTGGAAACTGCGAAACACTGAGCTCTTGCCTTTTTACCCTACAAGTCAAGCTGCAAGGAGCTCGGCATGCTCCACGCAGAGTTATTGAAAATCTGGCTCTGAGCATCACAATATAACTTGCTTCAGGGAGCTGACTGTAACAGAAGGCTATTCCTTGTACAGATGTTTGAGAGTTACATTCTTAACTTGCCCAGATGTGACATGTTCAAGGTGTCACAGATGGAATAAGCCACTTTTTACAAACATCTTTCCTAGTGAAACTGGACAGCATGACTTAACACTGCCTCAAAAGAACGGGATGTTGAAAAGCACTAGGCTCTGTATTCCACCTAAAATTCTGTCCAGAGTTAATAAATTTATATGGTGCTGTACTTAAATATCCTGAAAGCAGAATTTACAGGAAGTTAAACATTAGCACTTTGCTATGACTAAGTGTTGAGTTTTACTAGAGGCAGGGAAAAGTTATATTCATAATATAACAGGAAGTTATATTCATAACCCCCATCAAGGTTAAGCATTAATAAAAGAATCTTCGTTTAAAGTTTAATCTAAACTTTAAGGACTGAGTCAGAAGTGAGAAGATTAAATTAATGCTGAGAAGTCTGATCATCCTCCTACCCACGTACAGTTACACCAGTGTCCTACTACCGGCCATAGACCTGCTGAAAGCATCCAGCATTCTTCTCGTGAAAACAACAACCTGTGTGGAGCTCTCAGGCGGGGAAAAGGTCTATAGCTTTTCTGAGATCCCAAAATCAGTGATATGAACTCATACGTTCCTGAACAAAATAGTAACTTGGCAACAACGTTTGGAATGAGTTACGGTTTGCTTATAAACCTACTTGGCAAGCCAGACAGCAGCAGGGCATTGGAATAATTTCTCTTGGACAGAGGCATAGACTAACTCCTCGGTGTCAGTCATGAACAAGCATGCTAGGGTCTGGCAAGATTTCTCACATGTCAATACAGGGTCACGATCATCTGCTGAACATCCAAGCACAAACATCACTTCTGAATTAAGCCTACAACATCAACCTTAATTAAAGGGATAGTAAACGCAATCAGCGAAAGCCTATCCAAACTGAAAAGTCGCTGCAAAAACACCTCTTTACTGCGGGCTTTCAAATACAGGTGTAAACCAGAAAGTGCCAGAGCGCACATGCGTGCATACATACAAGCACACACAGAGAAGGAAGCCAGCTTCAGTAGACCTAGGAGAGGCTGCCTCTTTCTGTGGGGCATGCAATGCCAAATCTGAAAGTCCATTAGGTGCTCACACACAAATAACAGACCATGGAGCAAACATTAACCATGTTATTACAAAGCCTGGTGATTTCACTAGAATCCAGTAAGAATTTCAGAGAAGAAAAATATTTTTATTGTTGCTATTTGCAACTCCTCAGTTACGCACTTACACAACCTGTTGGTGAGAGCAAACAATTCAAGTTGCCCAAGTTAACACTTAGAGGAGTACTCAGGAAAAACACCCACTAATTTCATTAATAGTGAGTATGAGTCTCTAGCCTCTACCAGAGACAAGTGGCCTGAACGAGTTTAATAAATCAGTTAACAGACAGATTCAGATCATGTCATGAGACAACTGAAAGATAGCAAATGTATGAATAATTTAAAATTAGGGCAACATTCACATATTAAATAAAGGCAGACCTTTAACTATCAATCTATTTTTTTGAAAGATTGTATTAATTCCTGTGCAAAAGAACGTCCACTCAGATACCTGCATGACGTCAGACCACCAGTAAAATCCCTTTATAATGGAATTGGATACAAAGGAAGAATTAAGGTTTACCTCCAGAATTTAAGGTTATGTCCAAAAATAATGGTGTTGAAAGCAGTAGCAGGGTTAGGCACTTTTGGGTAAGGATAGCTGAGAAGACAAAAATCTGCAACAGGGTCACGCAGAGGCTCACTAGAGTTCAATGGGGTAGTCCATTCACTTTTATGCTCTTGAAACTCTTGCTCAATTTACCATGAAAAGAGTACTTTGACAGCCAGATGCTGAGTCATGTAGCTATTACCTATTAAAAGAGTCATTTGGCTGGGAAAGGGAGGAGGGAGAGAAGCTTTCTGACGTTTGGATCTTGATTGCCTGCAGTAAGGTCAGCACCGCCAGAAAAAGTCCAGATTTCAGCTGCTTCCTCTTCATGGCCCTTAATGTCACTACTATTAATATGTTCCGCAGTTTTCCCTCTTCTCATTATCACAATAGTCAAAGAAAAAGTTTTTTCTTTCACTTGGGGAACAACCAATAAGTTAAGCCTGCAATCTATGATCAAACCCTGATTTTGATTATTCATACATTCACAAAGACGCTACTGTTTTCAGTCTTCTAAGGCATAAGTAACCTTTCCGCTAGAAATAAAAACCAACAAAGACAAAATCCAGAAAACAAAGGTGTTGCTTTTGCTCTTTCTGATTCGTAAGTCTGGTACACTCCTTGGCCTTGTCTAAAGCCTGCCTAAAATGACCTACAGACAAGACATTCTACACTGAGCCTTAGCTCCCCCAGTTTTAAAATATGGATAAGATATGGATAAAGTAACAAATACATGGGGATGGTTAGGACCTGTCATGTAACCTGTCATAGACCTCCTGGTCTATTCAATAAAGTCTTTTAGGTCTTTTGTTTTATTTTGGTTTTTTTTTTAAAAAGTGAGATTCACAAAATGTAAGCCCTTCTTCCCAAGTCACAAACTTTCTAGCATCACATTACAAATATGATGCATTTAGCACCCAGGCTATTATAATTTCCTCTGTAAAGCACTTGAGATCTACGGAAGAAAATGCCTCAGTAGGAGATACTACGGTTGTTAGTAGTATCATTACTATCAGTGCCACTGGTACACTGTCCATCTTAAATAACACTGCGTTAATATTCCACCGTACAATGTTACTTTCACCATTCAACACATAATAAAGTCACGGAAGGTAAAAATACTTGGATATAACAAGAAATACTGCCACAATAAATTCATAAGTATTGCCTCATTTGTCAGACTGCCACGCATAGTAAAAGCTTCTGAACTCCTGAGAAGAGTTTGGCTATAGATGTTATGGTTCTTGATTCCTTTATATCTTCTTTGTAAACTTAGTCAGGATATGTGCAACAAAGTTTCTGTGTTAAGTACGCAAGTGCATGCAATGTTTGTAAATACTTGAGGAAGGACAGTTCATGGTGGTGAAGCTATGTGAAATCAGGTTATTACTTCTGCTTGAAGGAGCAGATTGAATATGGAAAATGATTTGCTAGTATTAGTAAAATTGCAGGTGTTTGCTACCATGGAGCTTTTGGAAATCTTCTTGTATTTATAATCTCTGGTTAAGATGGATTTTTCACAGCAGGACGAGTAGGGGATTAATGAAATTACCTTCCAAAGTCTTCTAAATTGCATAAACAGTTCTAAGATTTTGTTCAATGTTGTCTCAAAGTTCTCCTAAACAGTGAATCTATCATACAAAAAATAAAAAAGTACTGAATTATCAATGGTATCCCAGTCATTTGCCCAGCGTGCAATGTAAAGTCTCGATCACTGAGTTTTTCATACATCTTAGAGAGCTGAAAGCTTCAGTCATTACCATGAAAGAATCTTTGCCCCACTAAAAAAATTTGCACCATAGGGACAGAACAGGATAGAAAATACTAGTCCAAAGTGCTCATTCATTACCGTAAAGGTGGAAGTATTTTTCTGTTACTCCCTCCTCCTGCTATCTAAACAATCCTCATGGACTCCTACATCCAGCATGAACTCCTGATACTCAGGATCAGTCTTATTTTTTGGAAACACCTCATCATTGCTTGCTACCTACTGTAGAAGCATCTTCCAGATTCTTTTTTTTACATGAAACCTAAAGGTGTTTGTATATATCTAGACATTTAACACGAGCAGTTTTCAGGGTGCACTTTCACAAAGAATGAAAACGCTAGCCAATCTCCCTAAGTGCCTCAATCCGTGCCTCAATCCTTTTCCCTCGTCATGAGATTCTCAACACCTTCCATAGCAGTAAAGTGCACAGGCATCACTCCTTTTTTCACAATTCACTTTCCAAGCTCAGGATGCTACTGCACATAAAAGGTAACAAAAAAGTCAGATTGAGACTCGCAGTCATCTTAACCTGTGTTCACATTCCGCAGAACATCACAAGTAAGCGTCAATTTACCTTCTTACTTGCCAAACCATATGTTGAAAACTTCCTTCGTTTAATACCTGCCTGAAGAACAGGGATTTTTGATGAAAGGACGTAACATGTAGTGTTGGGAATTAGTAGGTTTATTTTAATAAAGTAATGAAAATCTGTCAAGCACACAACTATTATTTTTGTCATCTTTGCATAAACACAATGAGAAACAGTTTTCAGGACTATACCAAAACTCTTAGTTTAAACTGCTTTCTCAGACAACACACAAAGTAAGTTTCAAATCCTAAAGAGAACACAAATAAAAATGTTACTCAGCTCAGACTCCTGCTGTGTGTGTAAATAATTTGGGACTTTTCGGTATCTCTAATATCTTTGCACTAATTTGCTATTTTTCTTCTATCAGAGGTAACTCATTTTAGTTTGTCTTAACTTAGGCTCTCAGGATTACATCATCACTAACTGAACTAATAGAATATAGAAACTGAAAACTAAAACTTGAATCACTCATTATTTACAGTTGCTATACTTTGCACAGGAAGACAGTTTATTTATTATCAGTTCTTAGAGTAGTCATCTACTGTAAAATCTTGGTCAAGTAACATTAAAAGGATCTAATCTACTTTCTATTTTCCAATGTAGATTGACTCTGCTTCCTCTAATAACCAAACTACTACATCAGGGAAGAGAAAAAATGTTTTGTATTCACAAATCATAAGCTGATGCTGAAACATTCATTTAATAGGATTATTATGTGAAGAATATTATGAGAGGAATATTACATTACTATGTTTATTACTGTTTCTGGCAGTGCAAGGTCAATATGTATGCATCTATTGCGACTACTTCTGCAAATTAAAATGTGTGATTTCTACTCTATCACCAAGCAGCCAATACAGCAGTCTCTAGCAGTGTTTTAAGTCCAACCTTGCAACAATGGGATTAAGAAATGTACTCATAAGAACCTGTATTTAACAGATCTAAACAAAAAACTCAAAGTTAACAAAACAAAAAAGCAGTCTGTGCAGGATCATCGGTTTGGGTTTTTTTTCAAAATTACAATCTCTTTAAAGACATTTTTCAATTATTTCAAGGACAAGACTTACTTTTCAAAACTCACTTCTACTAATAAGAGGAATCAGCTACCAAGCACTGCAAGATCTTAAAAAGGCCACATATAAACATCACGTACTCCAGAGCAATAGTTTGTATCAGCCCAGATAGCTATGGCGTATTTTCACATCAGTGACTTAACATTAGCACTACAGGAGGCCTAAATGTTTTCTCACCAGTAAGCTATCTTCTTCACGAGTTCGTGCCAATACTGCAATAGCCACGTGCAAACTTGCAGACTGGGATTTTATTCCTGTCTAAAGCAATGAACTCTAAAGACATCTGCAGCTGGGCCTGACGCCCACACTGGTACAATTACAATGCTATGTCAGCTTCTCATTGTTTGAGGTGATGTATTTCATATCTGGGCACGTTATCTTGCTGGAGTCAACGGTATTTTTTTTCTTGGAAGCAAGCTGGAACAGCATAGGACTGTGCCAATTTTACAGTACTGTAAGGCGTTTCTGCAGCCTCTTTCATAGGTAACATTATATAGCAGTTTCTGTTGTGTACCCTGCCAGCACTTTATCCTGAACAGGTGCTCAGCAAACTTTCAGACTATTACAGTGCAATGCATTTGAGAAAATCAAGATACGAATAGCCGATCCTCTCCACAAAACGGCAACAGTAGTATGCAAGGAGGCTGGCACATCAAGTTTAACAGGCCCCTCGGTAGGGTCCCACCCCATTTATTAGATCAAGGATCACATGTTGCATTGACAAGAGCAAAAGAGCTTTAATCTTTGAAACAACATACAAAATTCATTCTCAGCAATAGTTTCCAGTTGTATTCACAAGCCTTTTGGCTTGTTACTCAGCCACCGCACAATGCAGTGTGATCCAAGACGTTTTCCCAAGGCTTACTCTTGTTAACTCAATGTTAATAAAATACAATACCTCCGGTACCTTGGATAAAATATAACTGCCCGTTTACACATTTGAACTTACAGTCTTTGAATAAAGGTTTGCAATATTCCATACAGCAGAAAAAAAGACTGTGAACATTAAGTATCTGGCTGAAATGTACAGCATTTTGCCTGGTTCATAAAGTGGGAAAAACAATCAGTGCTGGATAATGAACAAAAAAGGATCAGCTCTGTGCCTCCCACCTCCGTGCACCACAGCTGTGATTCGCTATGAGACACTTCATAAACATTCGGACAATACCAGATGTACATTTAATATCTTAACTACTGTATATGCAAATTTGCCTGGATGAAGGCAAAACCCACTAATTCTTGTAGAAAAAAAAAAGGTGCAGTCATATTAAAGAAAAAAATCAACCGAAATTACTTTATATAAATAAGTTTTGGAAATAAACATACAGGTTTTCACAAATACAACTAACTACAAACACCCTTGGAACAGTTATTCCAAAGGTAAGCAGATAAGAAGAGGCCAATGTTTTGAAGAGCCATAAAGGGATAACTTCCCACTACAGACTCCGTTCACAGGGATCTACTGCCAGGCATTAAAACCACCTGAAAGAGGTTCACAATGAGACAAGAGGCTGCTCCCTCTGCCTTTCCAAAGACCTGCAGAGTGCAGCACAAAAAAGCCCTAAAAATTGTAAGTGGGCTACCCTCACCGTCAGTGAGACGTGCTATTAGCACACACTGAGGCCAGAATACCCTGGAAGGAGACATTTCCAGATGCATAATTCCTTTGTGCTGTGTGATTCTGGGCCTCAGTGTTTCCCTGAATGAAGCAGGTACAACCACCCCAAACTCTTCCTGATAAATGTGATGTGCGCAAGGCAGATCGAGTTCATCGATCAACATACGGTAAAAGAGCAAACTATTACTAGTTCTTCATCATCGGCTGCTCCATGCTTGAGAATCCAGTTTTTGCATAGCAGCCTGTACAGTAAAATCACAATATCTTCGTGGACCTTTTAAGGAGCTTGTTAAAAGTCCAGCCAGAATTTCTCAGGCACCTACAGAGCATTATCTGAGTGCCACAAACGGATTCAATAACAGGTCCGGTGGCACACTATGTTGCGTTGTGTTGGGCAGCAGGGGTCGAGGCAAGAAAAGGGTTATCAGACAGTGAGTAATGGAACACCTGCTGTCACCTATAGTCTGCTTTGAATCCAGGCTATACAGTTTCATCACTGACAGCATCAGAGTGTGAGTAATGCTGCAGGCCAAACATGGACCTGTCTGTCAACCTCCCGGTGTTTGGACAAAATGTCCTGAGAAGCTGATGTAGTAGCGACATTGAAGAAATGCAGGAATCATGGCTAGATCCCAGTCACTCAGCAATGGTATTAGTGATTCACGCTGTGGGTATTATTCTTAAATTCTATGAATCCTTTCACGGTATGAGAGTCACATACATGGAGTCAATATGGCCCCTCAGGACTACTCAAAACCTTCCTTGCTTTTAAAGCTTTTCAGCACCGAAAAGAACTTGAACTGACGTCTCTAAATTGAAGGATGAGGGCAGACAAAAGTGCTGCGAAGCATCCAGACATGCTGTCTCACTAATGCCGGCGCGCCCCACTGCCAGGCGCTAACCCAGTGCCCTGCTCTGGATCCACCTCCGGAGCGCTCGTTTGCACAGCTGCAGGACAGGGCTCCAGACTCAGTGAAAACAACGTACGTGCTGCTAATTTGTCACGCACAGGATAGGTGGTTAAGACCTAGAGGCCCTCCTCCGTACTTTGCCTCCTCAGCATCTCAAAGGAAGTAAAGGGAAACGTTTATACACACCTACAGACAAGGATTACAGGAGTTGGATCCTGAGCCCACTAAAATCAATAGGGTTGAATCTTCTCTCTTCCCTTACTACGTCGCAGTACAGAGGGGAAAAAAAAAGCCACACAACAAACAAAAAACCCCACTTATAGTCATGACTCAGTTTTCCTCAGTCTGAATCAGCAGTTCTGGCTCTTTCTAAAGTCATCTTTATTCTAGAAAAACTTCTGTCAATTTTAAAGATATGTTTTCTTGCAGGATTTCTGGTACCTACTGCAGCAGTAGACGCTGCAAAAAGGTCAAATTCTACACCTGTCCCCTAAATCATCATAGTTCTCAAAAACCTGACAATCAATAGAAATATGTAAAAATACTTATTTATCATAGAATCATATAGTTCCGTATTTATACGGTTTATATTGGGTTAGGAAAAGGATATGCATACTGTGGTGTTCAGACCTTTATTATGCACTTAGAACTAAAGAAGTCTCTGCCTATGAGCAAGAAATTCCCTGCGAAACTGACTTTATAAGCTGGCAGTACAGTGGTAGGCAGCTCTGAAAGATGATATTTTGCTTTCTAGAAAGGATTTCAGTGAAGTGGCACTGAATCTATAACTACTGTTCCTCTCTGATGTTCTGTAGGTTCTTCAGTCAATTTAGAGTTGCTGCCTACCTACAAAGAACAAACTCAAAATCATTAAAAAACCTCCAAATTTATCCAAGTCACTAGAATATACAAAAACAGCTTTCAGTGTTAGCCTCAAAGTAAAAGAACATCTTTTCAGGCAACCTTTCACCTTCTCAGAACTCAATCACTGGGGAAGTACTATATTTCAGGGAAAGATATTTAAGAAGAAAAAAGCTTCTACAAAAACCCTCTGAAAATCCAATTTTTAATGATTCAGTTAGTTGGGTTCTGCAGTTCCCTTCCATATGAGAACAGAAAGGTTGGTGTGGAGGAGAAGGAGAGATCCAAATCACAGATGGGCAGCGCATAGTACTCCGTTTATTACCATACACACAACTACAGGGCTCCCGTATCACCAGATAGGTGGCCGCAGACAACAGGGGCTGCCGTTGGCCTGTGCGGTTACTACTCTGCTCAGAATGCTCATTTCCAGGATACACACCACCAGGTGTAACCTACCCAAGGCACTACCTAGCCAAATGAGGCTTGACTAAACCCACCCAGCTCAAACCGACTAGATTAATCCAGCGTGTTTAGATTAACCCCGCCAGATAGCAAAGGTAACATTTCTTACAACACTTATAGGTGGGAGGCCAGAGGGTGATAGAAACCACAGCAGCAACCACTAATTAGCCTCAAGGAAGGAGGAAGTCAGAGGAAACGGCCTGGGGCTATGCCAGTGATTTAATGTAGAGGGCAATAAATAGCTAAGACAATAGTCCTGGAGCAGGCAGAGGGGAGAGAAATGCGATACATGGGTGTCAGACACCTTGTAGAGGCTGCAGTCTGATGAGAACAACTACTACATGTAGTAGCTGAGCTGTCATCCATACACTTTGCAGGTCCCTTTGTTGAGTGAGTATCCCATTCGCCCAGCAGCGGACAGGTCTGAACTGTAAGACTGAAGCTCCGATTTGTGTGCAATACGAGCGTGTTTGTAGAACAGGAATCGCTACTGACCCACTCTGTCTTGCCAAATAAACACATTTTAGATCATATGGCAACAATGGGGTGGTTCTCTTCCAGTGGCAACCTCAGCTGATCTACCATGACTACTTCTGAGCGTTAGGAGCAACTCAGTGCACTAACTATAGCAATGTGAAGACTCGTTACTGCTTCAGGAAAGTTCTTAGAAGAATTACAATACCAGGAGAGAAAAAGGAAGAAAATAAAAATGGTATTTGAATGACCTGACAAAAAGAAGCACAGGAAGTTTGCAATGTAACATACAAACATCACACTCTCTTTTGGAAAGGTTAATAATAAAACAACTTAAAGGAAAATCCAAAGCCCTGTGCCTCACATCTGAAAACGTGCCAGGCGTCCGCTCTTACAAACAAAAATTACCTTTAAATGACAGAAGTCACTTGTGAAGAAATTCAGAATGTTTTTAAACTAAATGATTTCTCTTGAACAAGTACGTCTTTTTGCATTTATATAAAACAAGCATTTAAGACAGACAAGGAAAGAGACATAGGAGTGTTGTCAAGATTTTTCCAAGGTTTAGCCATTTGATAAAGCCTTTGATAATTTATTCATGAATGTTTAATCTGGGGCTTTAATCTTCAAACAGCTTCCTAACTAACAGATTTGCTTTATTTCCCTTCCATATTCTGCCCTCACATAATTACTTTTTAGTTTTGCAAGTGATTTTCTCTATCGATTAGCCCAGTAAGGAACATGTCCATCATCCAAATTTAACTATGCTTATCATAAATTAGTGAAAACTAGTGGTGAAAAAAACCCCACAACCCACTCATGTTGTTTACTTAAATTAAAAGGTGCATTTCTGGCATATGAGGCAACCACTAAAATATAGGCCTTTCAAGTACTGAAATGTAAATGAACACTTTCCTTCATCTCTAGTTTGCTCCAAGTGTTACTGTAACGGTAATTTATTCAGAAGTGCTTTCCTTGTCACTTTCATTTCAAATACTAACACTTCAGTTTGAATGTCCAGAAGAATATTACTAGATTGAAATTACACTTGAAAGTTTATTTTCTCAACCAACATCATCTGAGCTTATAAAAAATACCAGCACTCTAATGAGTGAAGTAATTATTTTGAGGTATGAGGTACTTCATGATGAAGGCAGACGGACAGAGAACAAGACTTCGAGCTCATGAAAGCCAATGCTTGTGGCAGTGTTTCTCAAAGAATTGTTTATAAGGATAAACAAACACATTAGCCGCAAAAGAAGAGTATAAATACCCTCTATAACTGCACTGACCAGTATGTAGACTCATTTCCTCATTTCTTAATATTGTGAAAAAGGAAAAAAAAATAAAAAAAAAATCAGTCAATAGCAGTGTACATTTATATGAGATTTAGGAAGACATGAAGAGCTTTCAAAAGCAGCCACTATCAGTTCTGAGGTCAAGAAATTATTTTAGGGTCAACTTTTCACTGCCTAAGTATAATGTGTAGCAGAGTACTTCATTCACCCTTTGTAAAAAATGGCACTCATTTGAGTAAAACAGTCATTTAAGCAATTCCTTTCTTTAGAAATTGATGCAATTGAATTCGTTCCAATCCGAAACAGGCTGACACATTTCAACACTTATCTCGAACAGTCTGCGGCGCACATATAAGTGTAGTAAAAGATTTTCCAAGGACAACACTCTGCTGTTGAATATCTTAGATCAGAAATGAGCCTCAAGCCTGCACACTTGCTAACAGAATCACTGAAAGCTAATGAATCCCCAGTGGTACTGAAAGCCATGATATTTATTTAGATGCTCAAAAAGACTGAAGAATCTAATGTCTTGGATTATTACTTACTGAAATATACCCCTCACCTGGATTTCAATAGCATATAAAGAGGGAATTTGGGTATCAGTTACATTCCTGTACTTCAAAAACACCTGTCCTTTGTCAGCCTCTGAAAAAATTCAGAGTCAAATGTGAAGAAGAGATTAGGCATGCATTTGGAGTATTATAGAAACATATTTGGTAAACCAGTTGATAAAAAGGTGGCTTATTCTAGGATAAAAACACAAAAATCAAAACTGCCATACCTAGAGAGTTTTGAAAAGCACAGAACAAAGTAATACATTTTATGAAAACAGATTTTTTTCATTTTATAATGTGAATCTCCTCTTGCATATTACTATATACTGAGTTGTAAGGATATTTTTTTAAATTTTTAAATTTTTTTCATGACAAGACAATCCAGCTATCCAAGTTGTTTTCAGAGATGTTCATGTTATGAATAACATTCCATTAGGAATTTTCATTGCAGAGTCCCATAGTCTGGACCTCAATTTTTTTTTCCCATTCCAGACAAAAAGCAAGTGTGGTGAATAAAAGCTCTGAATATTAATGGTATCTATATATTCCAATTTTCTGTGAAAATAGCGGGTTCACAGAATTTGCTGGAATGAAAGAATTTCATGACTGCATGGAATAAGGTAAATTATACCTAACTGTAGTTTAACACAGACACCTATGGAGAGATGAACTTCGTTATCTAGGAGAACTTGCTACATTTTTAAAACCGAGATTGGACCTTCCCAACGTAGGTGATAAACTGTCACTGCATTGCGTTCATCAAAGCTCACTGTTTCTTTCGCTACTTAAAAAACCCCCTATTTTGATGTCATCCCATCACTTGACTAATTTCTTCTTTCACTATATCGTTACAAAAAACCTTATACAGACAGAGCTGATACATCTCCTAGAAACTAATGAGATGAAATATGCAAAAAGCAGCAGTCAATGAACAAAAGCAAAGCCACAAGATACTGAGGTAGTAGATATACTAACTTAGACTTCACAAGAAGCACAAGAAAACACCACGTGGTGGACTTGTGATAAAATCCTCCCCATTCACATGGAAAATATACCTGTGACAACACCTGCCACATTACTCACTGGCTGTCACAGCTGAAGCAGGGTCTGCAGATCCCAAGTGGAACTTTTTGAACTTTGAACAACCGTAAGTACATGAATCTTTCTAAATCTGTGCCCCTTGCTAGTCACTATTAGATGTACAGCATGGACAGAGGCCACTGCACAAAAGGTACATCTACAGCAAACATGAATGTGTAGGGACCTCATAAAGGGCCTAATCTTCTCCTCACTTACCTTGAGGCAATAAAACAGAACTTATTCCACCACCTTTGTGGCCTCCTCACTTTGAAAGGCTTTCCTTTCAATGCTTTGCTACAGCTGACAGTCAGTTCCCAGGAGGGAAGTTTTCAGAAATGATTCCACAGTCAGCAAGGGATCCACCAAATAGCAGTTCCTTGGTGATAAAGGCTATGTCCTCCTGAGAAACAAATTTCCACACTCTTCAGTTTTTTCTGTTTATTACGAACATTTCTTCAGTACTAACGAGATTTCTCCATCTGATTAAAATAAATAAACAAATAAAACCAGCTGACAAAGTGCATTGCTACCAGAACAGGGAACCATCAATTCAGACAAAAGTGCTTAGAATAGGCAATTTTACTCTTTCCAGAGTGCACTGTAGTGATTACCAAGATAATTTGTATTTAAAAAGGATCAATCTCTAAAGACGTGTCAGAAACTACTAGAACTGAAAAATGCAAAAATAATCGAAATCAGTATTTTAATATAGTCTAACTCAAAAACTACATAATACACAACTATTCGTTTGCTACTGAGAAGTATTTCCTCAAAACTACAACCGAGGCCAGATTAGCCTTTTTTTTGCCTTCCCCTCCAAGTCAAACCTAAGTGCCACCCAGTTCTTTGCTGGTGAGTGACATCCATTCTTCTTGATACTCAAACAATGCCACAGATCACTGCCAATCAACCCTGCTAGCAAATCTGAACTTCTTTTTTTTTCACACAACTTGAAAACGACTCAGCAGACAGACTACCTACAACCTCCAGGCAAAAGTGCCGAACCAAAGCTTCAATGAGGTGCAATCGAGTATCTGTACAACAGCATATTAACAAGTCTTCCCAGCACGGAGAGGGTAGAACTCCTGAAGTGTCGTTATTGGGGAAAAGATGGCAATCCAAGTTGTGGAAAGCTATAGCTCAGTCTGTACTTAAAAAGGCTTGTTCTTTATGAACATGATCATTTATTTTTATGAAAATGAAATTATTTCCACTAAAGTCTCCAAATGAAGTCACCGTCAATCAAAAGCATTTTTAATGAACATGGAGCGAGAGCAGACTGCATTCTTACACAGAATGTCCTGAGAGGGCTAAGAAAGCCTGTGAAGTTATTCTTCGAATGTGTTTCTCTGTGGAAATAGCCTGGCACCTAGCCCACAATACAGACAGATACCTTGCAGTCTCACAGTAGGGCTATTTTGAGAACCATGATATAGTTCCAGAAGCTTCACAATAACGTATGAAATTTCTCCAGAGACACTACTTTATACTGCATTTAACAGGAACTGTTTCTGGCATCAGTCAACATCCTTTCTCTCTCCTCTTCCTCTGTAAGAAATTATTTACTTATAGTCATACAGTAGGAGAGACTAAATTAAAGAAAGAACACAAAATGAAAACTTGGGAAGAAGGCGATCCATGCTAAGCAACAAAATGCACTCTGTACTTCAGGTCACTTTTTGGTCCAAGGACAACAGACCTTTCTAGCTGTTTTGTGACAGAATCCAATTCCAGCCGTGCATGTTCTTAACTTGCAGACTCACTAAGACTCATTTGTCCATGAAAATTGACTTAACTTCAGCGCTGTATAAAAAAATATATCAGATTCTCTAAGATGCCAATTATGATGCTGGAAATGGATCCACCATTTCCTGGAAGCAACGTTACAGAGAAACATTGAGTAATTAAAAAGAATTTAAAAATTAAATATTTGAATTTTAACACAGAGATTCTAAGAATTGAGTAACAGGCTTGTTGACCCACTAGCTAAAAAAAAGTTTCAATAAAAAGGTTAAGGACTGTATTATATGTTTTGAAACATCTGTATCTAACAGTATTCCGGTAGAACAAAGCTGCATGGTCAAAAAGTCTGGTAGAACCTAATTTTTATCATCTTTCACCCCACAGCACATGAATATGCCACAGATTAATTTAAAAAATAATAATTTCTTGTATATTTTCATTATCTGTTTGTCTTTTAAATACTTAATGAGAAATAAATATCATTCAATCAAGGACTACAGAAGAAAAGATAAGTTATTTCTCACCTTAAAATTTCATATAGCTTTGGATATAGCTTGACTTGTATCTGAGTGATTCTGGCAAGTTCCTTTTTGAATCTGCATTTTTATTCTTTTATTTTTATTACAAAGATTATTTATGTTTGCAGCTTAGTTTATTCCATAATATCATTTTAGGTATTAAAAAAAAAAACAAACAAAAAAAACCCCAAAAAACCTGACAAACCTCATGAATGTGGCTGGAAGCAAGTACTCAACTCTCCAAGTATTTTCACGAAAAAAACCTCTCAGGGTAGCTCTGCAGGCTGGATGTCCCACTATTTTCTAATCCTCTTGCTATTACTTGACTCCACTTTCTAGAAAACTGTGCCCTTCATTTATTTTGTGTCAACACTCTGATTGCTATTACTTTTCTCCTTTATCAACCGTAGGCTTCTAGTTATCCGCTAGCATAGCTGAAGTCAGGTATTGAGCTGAAAACATTATTAGGTTGCATTGCTGGAAGAAAAGAAGGCACAACAACATGTCCAGAGTCAAAGCACTGTAGCTATAGAAAGAGAAAAATTTTTCAGAACAAATTACAGCTGTGTGTAAAGGCAGTCTGCAGTATTCAATACCATAGTGCAATAAAGGATAGATGTTTGCTACATTAGAGTTCACTGAGTAATATGAATTAGAAGCTTTTCTGGTTTTGCAAGCAATTATCCAAAGGTTAGAAAAAGTTCACCCCCAATTCTGCTTTTATTTATACTTCACAGTGGGATTCATGTATAGTGTTCTCAGATTTTATTACCTTACCTGTCAAGAAGTAAAGAAACAGCTATTTCTACCAAAACTTGTTAAGTTCAGTCAACAAGTTCAAGTCTGTATGTTCAGCAACTGTTCGTTCAATGCACGTGAACGGTAGCTTGCCATACACAGGGGCACCCCATCAGTTATATTCACAACTTTTTCTGAATAGATCATTGTAGTCGCTGCAGCTTCAGTTACGTAACAAGCTAGTACAGCTATCCCACTCCCCCCAACAGGAATATATTATTGTACTATTTAATACATAAATATAAACCAATCAGACTACGTAAATGACAGACAATACCATACCTCATCTAAAGATGTTCAGAAGAAAAGAAGTCCTTACTGAGCGTGCATCAACATGGAATCATATAGTGGTTTAGGTTGGAAAAGACCCTAAAGATCATCAGGTCCAATCCTTAAACTAGCACTGCCTAGTCCACCACTAAACCATGTCCCTAAGCACCACATCTACACATCTTTTAAATACCTCNCTCCAGCACCTCAATGTCCTTCTTGTATTCAGAGATTTCTGACACAAGCCAGGATGCTGTTGGCCTTCTTGGCCACCTGGGCACACCGCTGGCTTATGTTCAGCTAGCTGTCAACCAACACCCCCAGGCCCTTTTCTGCCAGGCGGATCTCCAGACACTCTGCCCCAAGCCTGTAGCGCTGCCAGGGGTTGTTGTGACCCAAGTGCAAGACCCAGCACTTGGCCTTGTTGAATCTCCTACAGTTGGCCTTGGCCCATCAATACAGCCTGTCCAGATCGCTCTGTAGTTTTTCTACCTTCAAACAGATCAACACTCCCACCCAACTTGGTGTCATCTGCAAACTTCACCCCCTCATCCGGATCACTGATAAAGATATTAAACAGAACTGGCCCCAGTACTGAGCCCTGGTGAACATCACTTGTGACTGACAACAAACAGGATGTAACTCCATTCACCACAACTTTCTGGGCTCAGCCATCCAGCCAGTTTTTTACCCAGCAAAGCGTATACCCCTCCAAACCATAAGCAGCCTGTTTCTCGAGGAGAATGCTGTGGGAAACAATATCGAAGGCTTTACTAAAGTCCAGGTAGACAACATCCACAGTCTTTCCCCATCCACCAAGCAGGTTGCCTGAGATTGGACCACTTATGTTCAGTATGCCGCATTTCCATGAACTTTTGTACACTAATAGCCATCAACTGCCTGGTTTCTAAACTATTTTAGCAGTATGCTTTTACAATTTTCCTTCTACATGTATGGGAATCCCTTTCCATTTCTTACTACTTACCGGAGAGTTTATCTTAAACCATATACGTACCTAGCGCATGATGTAAGGTTCACAGTTTGGTTAGCAGGTTGTCAGAGTTCAATTAAATAATTTACATCACACAGCATTAATGCATGGGCTTTGGCAATACATCTCATGCCATCTGTTTGAAAAGTCTTGAGAGCTCAGAGATTAGTCAGACAGAAATATTCAAAGTTGGTTCGCATATTGTGATACTTCATTTGCCAGTAAGCCACAAGAGAAAGCAAGCTTTGAACTATTAATTCACTTCACACAAAAAAATAAACAAAAATAATTTGGCAGATCGTCTAAGGGTCAGGTGAACAAACTAGAGAAAACCAAGAACTTACTTAAAACTGTCAAGAGACCTTTTACAGTTCAAGCCCTTTGAGGGAAGGGGTAAAAAATAAATCCTTCTCAGCTTGGTTTATATTGGCCATATGTAGAGGACCAGGTGAAATGGTAAAACTTCTGACTATATTTTAATTATAGTCTGCAGATTTTGCCTATTCAGAAACTGAAGAGAACTTCCAAAGCAATATTCTTTTAGATAAAGTCCCATGAGAAAAACCAGGCTGCATCAAGCATAGAAAAATAACAAAGCTACTCCCACAAAATAATTTCTAGAAAGAAAAATACTCTAAGTATTTTCTTTAAAGTTAACAATACTAAAATCCTTTGACCTGGTTAAGAACAGAGCCTGGGCTAAAGGTAAATATCACCTCAAGCAAAGGTTTTTGAGCATGACAAAGCACTGAGCAGACCAAGGTGGGAATGTGAGACTCAGCACCGTTTGCACAGCTCAAGCCTGAGAAAGGGCATCCAGAACCCTAATGGTGGATGATACTCTGCTGAAGAAAGGCCAGGTTTTGCCTATGAAAGAGAAATCAGCTCATGCCCCCTAAGAGCTCAACATCTAGAAGGAAATATATTTAAAAAAAAAAAGGTGTCATATTTTGATGACAAAAAGGTTAGAGTGGTTGATGGGTAAATATGATGGACACAGGAATGGTTGCATGATAAGGGAAGAGGTTGAGGCACAAACAAGGTTTACGTCTCTCTTCAGAAGTCTCTCAGCTGGTTTGTTTCCTGGGGATAAGCACTTGTTCTCCAGATCTAATGTCTTCAATCAGAAATGCTCTTATTTTACATTAAAAAATACACAGGAAAAATAACTTATTGATGAGTTATGTTGTTACTTTCTAGGTTTTCTTAGGCTTTATATAAGATATTCATTACTATTAATATTATTCACAGTTCTGCACAGGAATTCACCACAACAGCAGCAATATTTCACAACGTGGAGCTATTTCAGATCACAGAACTGCTGCTGACATGTGAACTTCCTAAATCGATATTAAGTTATTCTAAGTAAATAAGAAATGCCATTCTTAAAGCAGTAAATGTAGTTCATTTGAAACAATGGGGAAACAACATCTGCAGAGGGACAGACGGTTTATCGATTTTCCAAAGGTCTCCTCTACGCAGTCCTACTACATCACTGTGTGGCAGAGTGTACGCAAAGGCTTTCACTGCTTCGGACAGTAATTTATAGTCCTTCATCAAAATCATGTGCTTCCTGAAAAACTTCCTGGATTTACAGTGTGCTGTTTTTATTTAAGCAGACGCACTGCTGCTACATTGCTTAAAGCTGACACTTGCTTTGCAAGACACAGGCAATCAAGTATGCCTGTCTGTTCATGGAGAAAGGGGTACATGGTAGCTGAAGTGGAATGAGAGTGTTTAACACAGGGGAAGACCACAGGAAATAAAAGGGGCATTTGAATACCCACAATTTTAAGAGACCTAGCTGCTGAAATGTATTCGCTTTTGCCAGCGCTGCTCTCTCAAAATATATTGTCAAAGCTCACATATCCAAAGGTAGTAACTTAAAATATATTGGTAACCACCTGCTGTGCTCTAAGCTAGTGAAATGTTTTCTAATGTGCAAGAAAGTATGCTAGAATCTAATTCAATTACCTTGGGTATGCCAGAAGAGGTGTCCTTTTCCATTTCTCTTTCTTTCAGAATAATAATTAAGCATTTTTTAGTATGAGACTAGCTTTGATCCCAAATTTACACCAGCCGTCATCACCATCACTTGAAAGCACTCCAGTCGTTTCCACTTCTTTGTTTAACAAACTTGGAACACGGGCTAATCTCACTCAGATCGCTTCACCTGTTTATATGAAATTTAATACGTACAGGGAGGGAGAGACTGAGATAAAGTGACACAATGCATCAAGCTCCTTATGCCAACAAGCTTTTTCATGGAAATCACTATTTGGCAAATGAACAAGTCAGATTACTGAGCAATGTGCTGCCCCCAGTATTTTGTCTACAGGGTATTATGTAACAGCTGCCCTACCGACAATAATTTCCCTTTCTGGGGAAGAGACGTAGGCAGCACAAAACAGTGTCACTTTTAGCTCAAAGAATCTTATTCTCCGGTTGGGAAAGGGAAACCTAACAGAAAAAAAGATATTACCAACTTATTGGGTAGACAATGTTGAGCTCATTCCAAAACCTCAGTGTTAGCATGAGTTGTCCAAACCTAATATTTTGATGTCTAGACGAAAGGGCGCAATATTTTAGCGCTGCATATATACCCATTAAATAATGGAACAAGAACAAGCAAAGCTAGTGCATCACAGTCATTTCATGAAGGCAGTCATGCTAGTCTTCAGTAAAGAGAATGCTAGCCACATTCCAATACCATGCTTACATATTACATCATATGTATAGTAAGAGAGAAGTTCAGGAAGTTCCATATGAAACCAGCAAATGTATGAAGTGCAGCAGAAGCGGTTTTGGAAGCAAAATCAGTACTCAACCAATTCCATTCATCTCTGTGAAGAAGGAATATATTTTTTCCCTCAATTCAGAATAAGCTGTGTTTTATTCCACAACTTAAGAGAAGCTTTAAGAAAACACACAGCTCCATTGATCCACCTGGCTTACCTACTACAGGGTACTCAGACCCATATGTCAGAAAAAACATATTGTTTAACGATCAAAGCCAAGGGACTGGGAACAGAGCCACCTGGCTTATTTTACAGGAAAAAAAAATTATAAAATGGATTAATTGATTAAGGATAGGTTGGGACTGTTACTTGTTCAGGTGCTTACCAGAATAGGAGCTCAGAAGGCCTTTGCACTTCTGCAGCAACACCAGCAACTGAGCACAACCTCAACTTCTGCTTTCTTCAAGACCAAGCATGTGTATTAATGATATTTTGTGCTTAAACGATTACAAAGGTAAGTTGGAGGATGAGGAAATTAGTTCCCCAGGAGGATGACTAGCTTGCTTTTAGCTCTGAGAGAAGCATCCTACATCTTCCTTTGGTGCAGCAGCTGCCCGACTGCTATAAGGTGCGATGCTCTCCTGTGCGCGCAGCACCGCAGCACAAAAAGGGCTAGCCCTTTGCCTCCTGAAGTCCTGTATTTTACATTTTCAGCCTTCACAAAACACTCATAGTTCCTCGCATGGGCAAATTAGTCTTGTGACTAGGAATAATAAGTATATAGCGTAGGTTTAGATAGAATAGAATAGAATCATTAAGGTTGGAAGTGACCTCAAGGATCATCTAGTCCAACCATCCCCCCACCACCTATTACCCACTAAACCACGTCCCTAAGTACCATATCTAACCTTTCCTTAAACACCCTCAGGGATGGTGACTCCACCACCTCCCTGGGCAACCCGTTCCAATGCCCGACCACCCTTTCAGAGAAGAATTTTCTCCTCATCTCCAACCTGAACAAGAGACTTAAATCCAGTTAGCAGCTGGTCACAGGTGATGTTCCCCAGGGCTCAGTACTGGGGCCAGTTCTGTTTAAAATCTGTATCAATGATCTGGATGCGAGGATCGAGTGTGCCTTCAGCCATTTTGCAGATAACACCATGTTGGGTGGGAGTGTTCATCTGCTTGAGGAAAGGAAGGGTCTACAGAGGGATCCTGACAGGCTGGAACAATGGGCCAAGGCCAAGTGCTGGGTCCTGCACTTGGGTCACAACAACCTCAAGCAGTGCTACAGGCTTGGGGCAGAGTGGCTGGAGAGCTGCTCAGCAGAAAAGGGCCTGGGGGTCTTGGTTGACAGCCAGCTGAACATGAGCCAGCAGTGTGCCCAGGTGGCCAAGAAGGCCAACGGCATCCTGGC